>JAQFZF010002060.1:0-12962 GCA_034695365.1 Enchytraeus norvegicus
GGGGGGTCGAGACCGGTGATGACGGATATGCTGACCGGGGGGGGGGGGGTCAAAAATCTCGAAAAAGTGATGACGTAATATTTGAATGAACCCTTTTTTCTTTATGTTGTTTTCGCACATGACAAACCGCACATGTTAACAGAGTTTCCTAACTAGTTTATAATTTAACTAACCGTTTCACCATAGACTATTCCAAGAAAAAAAAAGTTAAAAATGCTAAGTACACAATGTCATATGTGCACTTCGATCTTTAAATAATACACACATTTATTAATAATACTCACTAGAATACGCCATGCGTGTCACCAAATTCTCTCCAGAAGCAATCACCAACTAAATGTTGGTATCGCGACAATTTGTCGGGCGACAATTTGTCGGGTGACAATTTGTCGGGCGACAATTTGTCGGGTCATATTAGATAGGCCAACTCAAATAAAAGCTGAATAATCAAATCGTTTTCTATTATAAATAATGTATCATTTATATAATAATTTTTGCCTTCGATATATCATCTGCAGAGCATTTTATGGTAATGTGTAATGTTACACTGTTCATAATTTTGATATTAAAGCATCTATATATAAAATAAATAAAAACTACTCGCAACAATAATTACAAGTCGATGTAAAATTCGACCACGGATGACCACGAACGACCTATTTTGAATAATTAAGTTTTAATAATATTTCTTATTTCAAAATATGACTCAACAAAGTGTCATCAATCCCTATATGTTAATACTGATTGCTTCAGGCTACCATTGTCGACCGATCCACAAAGGGATGGAGGGCTTGGCTGACCCGTTGTGCACATCGATATATTAGCCTACTGTCCGATTGCGTAATTCTACCGGGAATCAAATCCGGAATCATCTGAGCAAATTGGACGCTAACCGGCCGACGCACTAACCATTGAGCCACGGAGACATAGCTTATATTATATCTACATTACATAGGTGCTACATGTCCTGTACATAGGTGGTACATAGGTGATACATTTTGGGCTACTATCAACATAATATGCTCAAATATCTCCACTATTCACATGCTTCTAGTTCTAACTATTTATTTATTTATTTATTATGAAAAATATCTTGTTTAAGAATATCTCTTTGTCTAAGACTTAATTCTCAATTATTAGCAATTTTTATACTATTAATTTATTATATTTCAAAGGTGAATCAGACGTAGGAGAGTACGTATGCAAGGATAGTCAAACTGTAGAGTATAGAAATGTCTCTGTTAAAGGTGAGTTTATGTTAGTTATAACCTATGTTATTCTCATAACTTGTAATAGCCGTCAGACGTGTCCTGTTAATCTGGCCATGAGTCCCCCATGACTATGCATTGTATGGAAGCCTATTTCATATAGTTTTATTTTATTTATTTAGTCATCACAACACACATTTCACAGCTTCAAGCTAAAAACTATTAAAGGTGTGCGTGACCGGAAATTTTTTCTAGATATCCGTGTATATTCACACGTGACAGACGCACATGCTAGTTTCCTTTCGTAGTTGCTGTTTTTGTGTTTTTATTTTATTTGCCTACTCCATGGTTAATCGTACCTTTGCCTTTCTATCAGTGCAAATGCACTGTCTGTCTCGCAATGTAGCCTGCGCAGGTACATAATTAACCTTCCATCTTTCAGGCACCGATACCCACCAAGTGTGCCGGGATATTTTGTCGATTGAGCTGGGAAACGTTTCCGCGCCTCGAGCCATCGCTCGACCTGGAGCAAACACGCCAACCGCTTCACTAAATCCCCGTCGCCGTCGGCCGTCGGCACAATATAGGCCACAAGTGGCACTATATTATTTACATATTCCGACTTAGGCCTGACTACAATTTTATAAAAAGCCAAAGTTAAGATAAGTTTAGCGTCTGTTTAACGTCCGATAGTCTTTAAAGGCCAACTAAGATTTCATTTTGGTGTATTCCTGTAAACAGGTAGGTCAAAATGGTAAAAATAGAATTTTATCGTAGGATTTTAAAAATAAACTTTTAAATTATTATCTTGTTTGCCTCCTTATGTCAATGGTCTCATCGTTTTTTGTAATCGATTGAGAAAGCGCACAAGAAGGCGATCATGGTGTTCCAAATGTCCGTTGTGCCGTAGACTATTCTTCAATCAATCAATGAGAATTTAACGTCTGTACCTGGTGTGGTACCTGACTACCACACCAGGGACAAAGGCTTTTGCTGCTCGCAGTGCACAAAACACTTTCAATCTGTCGTAGACTTTCATTCTTATACAGGGTAATTAAATTCACATCAAAATTTTCCAGTTACATCAGGTTTCAATCTACCTACATATATAAGGTAGGCTATATAGGCCTATACACAACTATATCTGTATATACAGCTTGAATTTCGACATAGTCGTAACATTTCTGGGACAACTCCTGGGACAACTGTGAACCAGTGGTCGCCTGTCTCATATTGAGTCTGTGGTACAACTGTGAAGTTCGCTAAGCTGTAAGCATATCTTAATTTGAGGCTCTGCAGCCTCTCCCCCCCCAAAAAGAAAAAATCCAAATTTGTGAAATAATCTGTTGAAATCTTAACCTCATCCAAAAGCCATTTCAATTGTGATAATAGTGAATTTCGACTGTGTGTCGTGCCGACCCTTACCAATTCTTCAAGATAAATATAATTGCAAAATGCTATTTAATTGTCTCGTGTTGGTTCCGGGAAACTTGAGAATTTAGACCAACCGAAACTGCATGTGTCGTAAGAGGCGACTAACGCAGATGCTGCAGTGAAGGATGAGTGGTCTCACCATGATTTCTGCGTACTAGACCAATTGGTAGCTCAAATTCCAGGTTAGCAGAGGTCCTGCCACATCCGGTGTGGCAGACTAGGCTACTCCACCTTTCACCGTTCAAAGCGTTTCTGAGACTCAAGCTAAGAGTGCGCTATATAGCAGTTGCTGATTGATTGATTGATTGATTAATGCAGCTGGAGCATGAGCGATGAATGGAACAGACGTGATGGTAGAAAGTGGAGACACGGTGTGGCTCGAATGCAATGCTTGGGGCTATCCGGCTCCCACCGTCCAATGGTACAAGGACGGGGTTCATATATCCAACACCGGTATCATTTATAGAACCCACGATAGGGCAACTCATCAGCCGGATGTCTTCATTGGATATGACATCCTGACGCTTTCTAATGCACAGTCCTTCGACTCGGGCGTGTATTCATGCTCGTCAGTGAACAACATTGGACAGCAAATAGGGAGTACCAGGGTAGTCGTTTCTGCTGGTATTTTTTTTACGTATATCAATTAATCAATGCGAATTTAACGTTCGTTTAGTCATCTGACAACGACATCAGGGACGTTTCCGACAACAGTTGGATTACCAGCCTGTCCACCCAAACAGGACTAGCAAAAACAATTACTGCAAGAGAAGTACGAAGCAATTTTCGATTTGAAGTAAAAATTAATATAGACTAGTTACTCACATGATAAAAGTACATGCTAATTTCCTTCATTAGTTGCTGTTTTTGTATGTCTATTATATTTTACCACTCTATGAACGTAAATGCTATTTTCCTTCTTCAGTTGCTGTTTTTGTATGTCTATTATATTTTACCACTCTATGATTAATCGTACCTTTGCTTTGTTTGAGAGTGCGGCAATGCTGATAGCGCATGTACACTATAAACCTTCCAGAACCCGTTTGTTTTTCTGTTTGTTGACTGACCTGAAATTCGATCCTGTATCACTCGCTTCTCAGGCAACACTCTACCCATAATGCCAAAAACCAGTTGGGCATTAATACATGATTAACAGTTAACGAATAATGGGAATAATAAATTATATATCATCCGTAGTAAGATTGGAGCTTATTGGTAGGTCACTAATATTAATGATAGTACTAATCTTAATATTACAAATTAAAATTAAAATGCAGTTTTGCATCGACCACAAGTCGCTAAAAACTATTTCCTAAGCTGTTACAGTAGGCTGCTGCCTATGACTAAATATTTCATTTGGTATGCCTAGACTGTAGGTTACTAAAGTACGTATTTATTTTGTGTACAACTATTTTGCAGACAAAACCACTCTGAGCACAACGACGTTGAAAACAATGACATCAACATCAGGAACTGTCCAACAGAGAATTAAATACAGGAATGGTGGCGCCAAGATTTCTGGAATTGCAGCCAGTGCAAGTGCTTTTGCGATTGCAGTGGGCTTAGTCTGCTGCAATGGTGCCTAATCACGGTGCTTACTCATGGTTGCGCTATGGTGTCTAATCATGGTGTTGCTGTAGTGAATAATCATGGTGTTGCTGTAGTGCCTAATCATGGTGTTGCTATGGTGAAATATCATAGTGCCTGATCATGAGCTAAGGTGCCTAATCATGGTGCCTCTATAGTGTTCAATCATTGCGCTGTAGTGCTTAATCATGATCATAATCATCATCTTAATCAACGTCTCTGACATCGCCTTCGGGTGAGAAACAGGACGGTAAATCCTCATTGTAATGTATTGTATAGTATTGTTGAACTAAGGTTCCCAATCATGTAACACTTTGGTGCTTAATCATGTAGCGCTTTGGTGCTTAATCATGTAGCGTTATAGTGGTTAATCATGTAGCGTTATGGTGCTTAATCATGTAGCGTTATGATGCTTAATCATGTAGCGCTTTGGTGCTTAATCATATAGCGCTTTGGTGCTTAATCATGTGAGGTATGGTGCTTAATCATGTGAGGTATGGAGCTTAATCATGCTGTACATGGTGCCTCTGATAATGCTGCCGCCGTGGTGTCTAATATGGTGCTGCTATTATGCAGGTTATAGTCAAATTCAAAACTCAATTATTTAAAATTTTATTACCAAGAACATCTCGTAATATTTACGTGTACAAAACATTGATATAGACATAAGGTTCACACAAAGCAAAAAGTCTTTACATTTATCAGCTGACACTTCACAGTATAGTCAATGGTATGCTATGTATAGTCATGTTTATAGTTGAATATACCCGGCCACATTAATCAATCAATGAGAGCCTCCGTGGTCTAATGGCAGCACTGCGGCCCCTGAATCATGAGGTCGCTGGTTCAGAACACACTGAAGACTACGAGTTGTAAGCCTTGGCAGGCTACTTTACACTCCATAAGAAAAGCACCATAGCAAGTGATTCATGTTAACCCCGCTTCTATAGCTAAAATGGGGCGAGATAGGAAGATTTTTGCTACTATCAAATTAGCCATACCAAAATTAGTAAAAATAACTATTAACATCTATGTTTCTTTTATATCCAATTTTGGCGCCCTTTTCTGGTCTATTACTATAATAGCAAGAGGTCGGTGTACATTCACCAAGACACATGACTGCAACTAGCTAGCCAAATTTGGAAACGGATCCCGGCTATCTCTCCATCTGGCGAGATCAATAGCATACGATATTATTATTATCCAATCAATCAATCTATAATAGAGTTGTTCAACCTTCAACAATATTCATCTAATCCATCAATCAATCAAGAACTGAATTTTAACAAATACAAACCATTGAATGAATCAATCAATAAGTATATTTATAAAGCGCCGTTCTATTCAATATGCTATAGTAGTGCTAGATGGACAGTGGGGAGTCGAGTAGCCATGCAACCTAAAGCCAAAACCAGTTTGGAAGCCGAGGCACCTGAAACTCTGCAATTTGGATGAAAGATTAGTCTATAACACAGAAATCATTGCAAAATCGGTATCTCCTACCATATCTCGTTAAAGTTTATTCGCCTCTAGCGAATACGTACAGTTATCGGCCGATGAATGAGTGTTGTATCACTTGTATGCTAATGTTCATGACGCTACACCTGGGCCACTTAACCTCATATAGTTTTGCGGTATTCCTAATGTGGCTTTTATTTCAGTAATGCACGACTACATAATATAGCTTCACACACTCTCATCAAATATTTGGATGTAGAAGGAATTGGAAAACAATGTCATCAGTTCATGCTCATAATAATGAATGGAAGCTACACTCAGCTTCAATTAATGCAACAGATTTTTAAGGTGAGACTATACCTAGAAATTACGGATTTTAAAAAAAATCGATTTTTACATTTCTAGATAGTCTAATAGCTTATTTTTTTCTACACAAGCAGCATCAATTATTGTTATAAAATTCAGACTATAAATACAAGAAATTTGATTTTAAAGATACCCTTTTCTACAATAAATCCCTAATTACCAGACGTCATTTTTTGCGTTTGACCGAAAGTTACTATTTTGAATAAATGCTACTTTTATAGACAGGATAACTCAAAAACTAATTAAGATAACTCTGTAAAGTTTGGTACGCATACTCTATGGAATGCCTTGTAGGATCTAGGCCTAAACTAGGATCTAGGGGATTGGTGTAAAATTATGTCCCCTAATTTCTTACTAATTTTCACAGTATGCTGAATTGCTGATTTAAAACTCCGTAGCTTATTTATTTGTAGAGACTTTGTCTCCATTCTAGTTCAATCCCTGCATGGATGCTTTAAGCACATTTTGGTGCAGTTTCAAGTGTGTAACATGTATAGTTCTTAAAATATCATGTCCAGAGTGAAGGTTGCACTTTTCGTTATTTTTGTGCAAGACGGGTCCACCAAAAACCAAACTTGAATTTTTTTGTGCTATTTGACATTATTTAAGCCCCTTTACATGTTGGAATAGTTAGTAATTTTTAAAAAAAATTTGAACAAATTTTTTTTTGCTATAGTCTGACCTTAATCAAGGTCAAAGGTTGCCTGTTCAGGTGTTCAACATGGGGCGGCTCACACTACTTTATTCAGTTTTTGTAAAAATTCAACGAAATTCACGAGAAATATTCAGTTGTGTTCCGGCAGGTAGGTTCCGCCTAACTTCCGGCTTCATATGCACTAATTTTTCCGAGCTGACACCTAATTTATTCGGTTTTAATCAATTTCAATTTAAAAATAGCATGCAAATTTCAGGACATCAGATTCCGAGGCTTCAATTGGGCTTTAATTATTAATAAGCAACATTTTGTAAGTTTACTGCTCTGATCGTTCATGATGATATATAAGAAATTTTAGCATTATAAGTTTAAATCATGCAGTAGATAGTAATTTTTAAGTTATGCAATCCAGTGTGTTACGGCTTTTTTCTCCAATCCTCTCTTCCAGATTTTGAATCCTGCATTGACGTAAAGTTTTCTAAGTACCGGTAGGCCTATAGATTTTTAGCATACTTACTGAGCCTTCGCTATAAAGTTTCTAGGCACATATCCATATCGTACATTTTAATATGCAAGGATATGATATGAATCTATTTAGCATACATGCACAAATTTATTTAATTGTTGTAGTTTTCTATCTGAACTTTCGGTATTCTTGGTAATGGCGGCTCCAAATTCCAATTCACGTCCGATGTTCTTGAAATTTACACCGAAAGTGTAGAATGATCATACAATTAAGTGTACCAAATTTCAGAATTCAATCACTTATACAAAGTTCCTTGTTATATTCATAAATAGCTTGCGTTTAAAAAGGAGCTTTTACTAGGATTAGGGTTCATTTTTCGGCTAATTTAGGTTTGTGTAGGGTTTGGGGTGGTATTAGGGCTAGTCTAAGCCTAACCCCAACCCCTACCCTAACCATAAAATAAAATATTTCACCGAACACCCTAACCCTAGGACTAACGCTAAAATCATAATGATAATTTGCGACCAAGGTTACCAGGATTACCGAAATGGCCATGACATACTAGTGCACTTATTTTCATCATGTATGATAATTGCAGTATAATCTCTACCGATGTAGCTAAATACCCCCCCCCCTCACTATGTTTTAAGCGCTTCTGAGACTTTGTTAAGAATGCATTAAGTTATAGACTTCCACATTGAACATTCTATTCCTTGTGTGTGTCCACTTGTTTTTAAGCGCTTTTAAGATCTCGTTAAGAATGCATTAAGTTATAAACTTCAACATTCTATTCCTTCTGAGTTAATCAGTTTATTCTTAGTTAAGACTGAGAATGAGACTTAGTTAAGAATTTGCAATATTAAATTTTGTGATTTCATGATTGATAAATTAATTGACTAATAAAATAATTTCATTAAATTTCAACTAAGTACAATTTGTATTTTCTCGGTCCGGCAATAAAAATGTATGTAGGCCTATAACATGATCGAAACTTATGAAAGGATGATGCATGATCGAAACTTTTTGACAATGAATAATTGTAAGAAGGTTCGTGTGCATGTGTGTGTGTATGTATGAGTGTGTGTGAGAATTATATTTTGTTTATCCACTATATTATGATATATAAAGTTTGGCGCACCTCTTATTTAGTTTACGTTTGAATATTGTTTGTTGTGTTGTCTCTGTTGCCCTGTATTCGTTACGAATAAAGAGATACCTATTACAAATTAAACACTTGACTCTCTCTCTCCGAATACTGGCAGGTGCATGGCATATAACTGTATAGTTTGTATGCCATATTTAATTGGAGATAATTTGGATTTCTGAAGTGGCACTTCTCATCTTTCCTCAGTGACTGCTTTAGTTGGCTTGTACGAAACATGTGCGTCGTGCAGCTTTCGGTCGGTCTATTTTCTGGTTGCCGGAGCCAATTCCTGCCTGGAAAAATTATAATTCGTCTTTGTTGATTTCTATAAGAACACCAAAGGGTTTATTATTCAGGCTATTATCATTATTAAAATATTTCATATTTATACAAGGGCTCAATATTTTATTTTAGATATTAGTTGAGGTTGTTTTTATTCCTATTTGTATTGTATACTTAGTTCACCTGTGGAAATTCCCTGGTGGCTATCCAGTGCTAAACAGTCACAAGCATCTGCTGAGGACAAATAAAGTCAGTTGTTTTACTGTAGCTTTACGCACTTATTTGCTCTATTTACAATACAATTAAACTGGCGTCAAATTCTAAAATCCCATTAATATTTATAAATTTTAATATTTCATCGTTATAAATTTGCTGGGATGTTGAGTCTAGAGTAGGTTTTGCATCCTAAAGGCGCATTAACCGTGATCGAGCTAGGGATTCGGACCGTGCGTTCGCAGGCGAAAGACTTAACTGTTATGCTGCATGGTTCAGACCATGTCATGGTTTAACCAGGGAAGGGTGTTTAGCGACATCTGTATAGAGTTTGCCTCAGCAGCAAGTGTTTTTTTGTCTATTTTCGCTTATGACAGTACGCACATGCTTCCTTGCCTAGTTGCTGCTTTGTTATTATTATTTTTAATCAGTCCATGATTAATCGTATCTTTGCATTTGTTGGTGCTTCAAGTGACCAGTGCAGATACACAATTAGCCTACCATTTTCCATGCACCGATACGCATCCGCAAAATCTTGCGCATAAGGTTTGGCTGGGTGACTGCTTTAGAAGATTGCAAGAGTATACTTGTTTAAATCACATATCGACTATCTGCCGCTCTTCCTTCTATCATATTCGCCAGCTTTGGAAAATACGGCCTTCACTTGACAAAAGTTCCGCAATTGTATGTATGCTCTTGTTCACTCCAAGATCGATTACTGCAATTCTTTGCTCATTGGTCTGCCTAACACTACCATCATCCGCCTTAATTCAACGCATGCAGAAATCTTTAGCTTGTGCTGTTTGCAAAACTACAAAATTCCGCTCTAATTCAGCTAGTCTTCTAAAAGATCTGCATTGGCTTCCCATCTCAGAACGAATATAATACAAGATTGTCTCCCTAACCTTTAAGACTCTAAACTTTGGTAAACCTTCATATCTTGCTGAGCTAATCACGCCCTATCAACCATCCCGCAGTCTTCGCTCATCTGGCACTAATCTCCTTAATATCCCCGATATACGATCATCTATTGGTAGGCGATCGTTCAGTTTTACCTCTCCAACACTATGGAATTCTTTGCCGCAAGATCTATCATCTTAGATCATGTACATGTATAACAACCTTCCAGGGCAAGTTGAAAACCAATTTGTTTTCTCCATAGATCTGTGTAAACAGATTCTCTTGCCCTGACTAATGGACTTGCACTGTATCGGATCTCGCTTTCTCATCCGTTCATGCATTTACAAGTGTGTTCTGGAGGTATGGAACTGCTTGCAGTTGCATGGTCTGCTTGAGACGTATCCTCTGATACGGAAACTGACGTTATACTTAGCTTTACAACTTAGCATTGTTGATAATTAGGCTTAATATTCTTTGCCTATATTTCTTTGCCTATTGAAGTAAGTAAATCAGTTGCAAGTAAAAAGACAAGAATGGATACGTCACCACCTCTTGCGGGCGACTAAAACTAATATAGGAGAAGCACTGAAAATCAGTAATATGTTTTCATAGTCATGATGAAGCAAAGATTTACAATATGAGAGTCTCAGTATTAAAGCATTTCAAAAGAATAAAAATAGAAAAATAGAAGAGTTTCTCTTCTGCTATGCAATTTGGAAAAGTCTATATTTTACTATGCCCATATTTCACAATGCTCAACGTTGGTCATATAGATTGTAATTGTGTAACACAATGTATAATATTATGAATTAACAAATAATCTCTGCAAATACCCAACTGGCCAGTAGCATAACTCTATTGAATTGAATTGACACAAATCCAAATCAGTAAAACATGTACTAGCTAATAGAGAGTGCGAAATGGGACACAAATGGCTGAAGGCACTAACATGTACCCCGCTATATAAATACATGTCTTGTAGAGTAATTAACAACAGAGGAATGATACGACTAAACAAAATTCTATCATAGAAATATACTCAATAATAAAATAAGCTTTACAGAGCTGAAAATAAGAGACATTATAATTGTATTATAGATTTATTTGTATAATTATCATATCTTCAACATTGAGTAATCCTGCTGTAGCGGAGTATTTAGAACTAGAGTGATAATAGCAATGTATAACAGATGGCGCAGTAGTGCAATGGTAATGTGTGCGCATTCTGATACAAGAGGTTGAAGGTGCCTGGGTTCAAATCAAGATCTCTTCAACCATTAGATGTCTTTGACGCCCTTGGACGGTAAATATACGTTTAATCAGAAACGGCAGAAAACAAAACAACTTGGCAAACATGTGTATATGTCATGTGTAGAACAAGTTAGCAGTAAATTTGTTATAGATTTCCTCTCATAAGATTCGAATAAATTTATTAATGATAATATATGTTTGCAGATATATATAAGGTTTTGGTGTTAATTACTATTTTTTTATATTATATTTGCCGAATATGAGATTTGAGTTGAGAGTAACGCAATGATATGTACATGCAGTTTGTGTGAATAGAAAAAGAGAGATAAGAGATTTAGAGAGATTGATATCTTTTATTTGAGAACAATATTTAATATTATAATCACATAATTGCAAAATTACCGAGACTGAGATCATACCCCGTATGAACTAAATCACTTAGGCAAATCTATATCAAATCTATATCACTAGATGGAGATCATATACATATGAACTAAACAACTTCATATAGAAGTATTGGTCTCCATAATATATTATTGTAATATTTTGTAAATTGTATGTTTGTAACAGTACCATTACAGCTAAATTGTACTTCACTCTAACACTAGAAATATCACTGGTTTAAGATTTATAAAACGATTATTTACATTCAACATTCACAGTAAACATCAACAGTTGACCTTCACTTGTTTACTGTCTTGTTTGTAACTTTTTTATTTTTGTACTATCTAACCATTTTTTGATACTTAATAAATAAAGAAAATAAATGATATGTCCTTATACGAGTACAATGTGCTTGCACCGGTACTCAGTAATATTGTACATAATTAAAGTGACACAGCAGCCTACTCAGAACATCATGTGCACATATCAATTACTGTTATATACACAATACACATAGCCAACACAGACTCACTTGAATGAACCATGCACCCACATGCACACACATGCTCACACATGGATTTTTCGGCAGAACAATTGATTTCTTACAGAAACATGATCCAGCTCTTGCGCATTGCTTTAGGATGGCTTATGATTCAACACAAACACCAGATGAAGATCAGAGGGGTCATTACATTAAGGAAAATGATGTTTTGTTTCATAAGGCATAGGAATAAATGTGTGTTTGCACATAGGATTGTAGTTCCAAGCAGCTTGATTCCTTTAGTGTTACCCATTGCACATGACATTCCAAGCATAGGTCATGTGGGTGCTAAGAAAACTTTGCATAGGTTAAAACCAAACTTTTTCTGGTCACAAATGAGAAAAGATGTTATGAAATATTGCAAGTGCTGTGATATTTGTCAGAGATTAGGGAAATGCGGCATGGTTCAAAGGCATCACCTAATCGAGGTTCCAGTTATAGAAGAGCCATTGTGTCCAAATTGTGTCAATTGATATTGTAGGCCCTTTACCAATATCCAGATCAGGGAATGGGTTTATTCTGACGTGTACTGACATGGCGAGACACTATCCAGAGGCTGTGCCATTGAAAGACCACAAGGCACCAACGGTTTGTCGTGCTTTGGCTGAGAATTTTTGTAGGACAGGCTTCCCACGAGAAATACAGTCTGATCAAGGTACCAAGTTTCTTTCTAAGCTTACTCAGGGTTTCTTGATGGCATTAAACATGTAAAATCTTCTCTTCGTCCTCAAACTAAGAGAATGGTGGAACGCTCCACAGAACGATCAAGAACATGATCAGGTCCTTGATAGAGTTGAAGGATCCCTGATTGTGCAAAGATCTGTGCTCCAATGTCTAGGTTAATGAAGAAGGATCAACCTTTCCTTTGGTCGAAGGAGTGTGATGACTCGTTCTGGGTAATTAAATTGTTACAAGTGAACCAACCAATCTTGAAGCCAGCGGACAGTTCACGGAAATTCTTTGTGGTTGTAGATGCATCAGGAGTGGGATATGGCGGAGCACTTATGCAAGAGTATGATGGTTTACTACACCCAATTGCATACTTCAGCAAATTGTTCGATAAACACCAAGTT
>JAQFZF010002061.1:0-12960 GCA_034695365.1 Enchytraeus norvegicus
AGCAGCTGGGCGACGATTCAATTCGTTCTTAATTGAATCGCTTTTATAAAACCCACCGGGCTCTTTACACTCAGGGTTAAAAAAAATATATATATATATATTCGTTTATAGAAGTTAATCTGACAAATCGCAGACTGCTACACAACACATACAATGCATCACAAAGTAACACTAAATAACACAATAATGAGTTAGACAAAGATAAGTTAGAAAAAGAAAGAAATTTAAAATTGGAGCTTATATTGTAGAGTTCCAAGTAGACCTATAACAGACATTTAAAGAGTCTAATGAGAGAAAGGAGGTGAGACTACATGAATTATATGACAAATACATGCACAATAATTGTATATAATTAAATTTAGAAGTCCAAAATAAGCCATAATTAAATTATTATAATTTAAAACTTTCAAGTTGAAATAATCAAGTAGGTTTAGGCCTACGGCAATCATCCAACACCATGTGAACTACAAAGTTTTTATCAAAGAGTGAGTTTCTCCTTTAGGTTAATCGTTTATATTCGCTAGCTGCCTTAGTAAGCTTACTGCGCTCTCTATAGGAAAGAAACGAGTTTTACGGCAGACAACAAAAACTCCAGAACGCATTTCAAGTGTGAAAATAGAGGCATGAAACAAATTAATTAGAATATAACAAAATTAATTAATTCTAATATAACAGTTAGCAATAGGATCTACTAGCATTGTTAGGCATTAGGTCTACTGTACTTGGACGCCCCTAATGTCGTCGTCAGATGATAAAATGGGCGTTAAATGCGCAAGATTGATGATTGATTGTCGCTAGTGTTACCAATTTGATTCGAATCAAGTCTCCATTTCAGCTAATAGTTGCATTCTCTAAGACGCTGCAATATTAAGTATTGACTTTTTGTATGATAAACTAACACTAAAAATAAATCAGAAATGGATACTAAAATGTAGATTTAATGCTTACGATCGACTTTTATTCTGGTATAGCTGCCTCCAAGCCTCTGATCGAGATACTGATTGAATGTGATCAGCTTGTAGATGTTTCCGTTTATAGCGTCATCCAGCATGGCATAGGCAAAGTGTAGGTTGCCTAAACACAACGTTATCAAATAAGTTAAATTAAAGGCTAAAAAATGCTAAAGCCGAATTTAACGTCAGTTTCATCTTTCGAAAGGGATATCAGTGACGGGAGAGCCTATAATAGTTTAAACTTATAGTTTATAAGTTTAATCAATGTAAAAGAAGTAGAAATACAACTATGCGTGTATGTGTGCGTGTGTGTGTTGAGCTTTATAGACGTAGTGTCAGAACGAGATGATTAACGTCTGTGTCTCCGAGGCCTCTACTTATGAGGTACACACAGGGCAGAGCGAAAGTTTTAATTATACTTACAGGAACACGAAGTGCTATGTAATCCAGACCCTTTCCTTTAGTATCTAAAATGTGCACACTGTACGACTATAAGAGAGGGAGCTGCTGAGTTTCTTTCTTGCTACCATTACGTTCCATCATCATTACAGATGAAGGATCGAGACAGATAGGACAAAAGTTAGGAAATGTTACTACCAATATAAATAATTGCGATTTATAATTATTTTCCAGTATCAATAAATTTTAAATCAACGCCATAATATAGCCATATTCGAATTGCGTACATGATTTCAGTATTTTAAATGTGTTTAATGCATTTAAGGTAGTCAGATGAAGTTGTAGTTTCAAGAGAAAAGTTAGAAGATTTGATGGTTATGACTGATGATAGAGGGAAGTGGAGGGCATTAGTGAGCACAATCTGCAGGGGTCGAGCTACGACCTGATAGCACCAGATAACCAGGTAAATTTAATTGATTAATGAAATCAAACATAATTTTCTTCCTATCACTCAGAAGCTTAAAATGGACTTCTCCACTCGATCACGGTATATAACATAAACATTAAGCAATTCAAATATGTTTAATTAATTTAAAGTTTTGTTCATTACCTTGATTGATAATTGCATGGTGTTTTGTAATTAGTAATAAAATAAGTAAAGTGAAACAAACCGTTCTCATCCATCTGTATGCGTTTATTTGGAATAACTTTTTTAGGGGATGTGTCTTCCGTACTTGTAGCCCTGTGTAAAACACAATGCACATAATTAATGCATTAAATAAAGTTATAATGACATATAATATAACAATTTGTTACTAAATTATACCATACAAAATAAAATAAATTTTGCAATGCTGCTAAAATATAAAAACATATATAGCTACTCTTCAAAGATAATGAGAGTCTTTAAAATATTTTAGTTTACTAATTTAAGCCAATATTATATCAATCTTTACTACACCAAAAGACAGTAAATGAACAAATCGAACAGACTCTGTAACAGGCTCTCTGAGTGGGTGATGGAGTGTTAATCAGTGAGTGTGACAGAAGACTACCAGATCCTAAATCTCTGTCTCTAGTGCACTGCCAAATGGCAGGTCCAAGGTATATATTCTGAAACACAGTCTGCTATCACGCTCATCAATGAGAACCCAATCGATCATCAACTTGATCACATCAAAAAGGCCATGCTTTTTCTTGGAAATATACATTCTGACTTCTGAGGTTGTGTCCCGTTGCCTTCCTTAGTATGACAACATCTGTGTTTGTCGGCTTTTACGAACCATGTGCAGTTTTCAGTTGGTCTATTCCCAAGTTTCCGCGTATAAATTTGATGCCATAAAAATAAATCCATAGAATACAAAGCAATAACTCACATTTCCCAGTTATACGTAGGACGAGGGAAACTCTTATGAGGCTGCGCTCTGACTTCGAATGGCTGACCCTCCTGAACTGTGTACTCGAATACCTCCTTGGTTGCTGCATCACTCACTGTGGCCAGTTGTAGGTGAGAGGTGTTGGACATTGCCTTACCGAAGGCACTAGTCACAGAACATTGGTAGAACCCTTCGTCACTCCGAGCGGCAACCTTGATGATCACCATCTGACCTCCTCCCTCCACCTCCAGGCGAGAGAACTCATTTAGATTCATCGCCATCTTGTTCTTGGTCCATTCGTAACTATAATATTTTTCAGGTATAAAATTTAAGTATAAATTATAAGTCAAAATTAGGAGTCAATAACAATAGGAGTCTATTGGTTCTCAAAATCTATCTGACAATCGATTAGTTAGTACCAGGTAGTGTTTGATGTTCGACACATTCCAAATTCAAATTAAATAAGCAACGAAATGTCATACACGAAAAAACAAAAGATAGTAAGTTAACTAAGTCAATTCACTTAGCAGACCTTATAAAACTATTTTAAAGTCGAAAGAGAAAATGTCAAAGTGTGCTTCCAATTCAATATCAAAAAAGTAGTCAGCAGGATCCCGACCAAGCAACAAAGCTTCATTAATGCTTTTTTGAGATGATAAAGATATACTTATGTATTTTTTCCTATTAATCGAATTTTCTAATCTTGAATGAAATAAAGTGTTTTTATTCAATAAATATTTTAAAGCGTCTGTTTTTTCTAATGTAGTGTCCATGAAAGCTTACGTGCATCGAAGCCGTAGCCTATAGTAATGCAGAGGGTTTTGACATGCTGTATCGTCGTACTTGCCTTGACATCTTATTTTGAAAATATAATAACTATTTGTGTTATCTTATTATTGATGAAATGAATGCGTGCTCATGCACAGTATTCATTCTCAAGATATTTTGTAGCTTTCTGTACATACTGCATAACTGTTTGCAGAATTATAAGCAACATGTCATAATAATAATTCGATGCTTCAACACAACTAGTCAGTGTTGTTGAATAACGGAACAAGTGATTCAGCTTTGCTCATACAGACACATCGCGATGCAAATCGGATGGTAAAGTAGTAAGGTTATAAAACATCGCCATTTATACTAAAATGTGAACCTGCATGTATAGGCTATTTCTGATTTAACGACTTATCTATCAATGACATGGCCTACAGTTCATTTTCACCGTAGGTCTACTATGTATTACTTGTCACAGTATGTTTTAATACAATAGTCACAATACAATATACAATACTGGCTTATCGGCTGTTTCTTCATCTTATGACGATATCAGGGATACCTCCAGCAGCACACGCAATACAATATTTTGCTTTGCCTAATTACCTATGTTACACTACTACATATAACTGATTTGTCACTTATTTGTACAGCTTTTAAAATGATTAAAGTTTATTGTATAACTGATCTTGTTGGAAAAAAGGTACCATCAGTGACGGACGAGCACGGGATTTGAACCACGGGCCGAGGTCTACGACTAAAGATTAATTTAACAAATTTGCCACACGTTTAACCACGTCAATTACAACATGACGTGAGAAGCTATTTGTATAAAAACAGTTAAATCAAATCAATTACTTTATCCATGTTACAGCTATTTTCCTGTCAGATTGCCACTCTAATTCAATACCCAGGCGCCTATAGTTTACAAGTGTGAGAAAGAAATTATGGAATGAAGCATGGTTAACAATGAAGCGATAGTTAGCTGGGATTTTTCGTTTATTTTAGATGACCATTCGCAAGTTTTATCGATTTAAAAGCAACTCGTAATGCCACTTCAACATCAGTTACCTAAGTTACATCAGTGAACCTAATGTAGACTAAATCTCCTGATGTAAACTTCTACGCATTTAGTATTTACATTACTATTGTGCAGACCATGTCTATGTTCCAGTTAAATTTAGACATTAAGGGAATATACATGTTAAATATGGTATAAAGTTGCTATTAGATGCAATTGTGCACTGCGTGTGATAGCATTCGCCGATCTCTTGAACTATTGACTCAATTTATACTAAACGTTAAAACCAAGTTGACGTCAGTCTCGTGGCCTAACGTCTACACCAGTGACGGGAGATCCATGAGATTCGAACCACGAAAGAATAGAATTTGAGACGAACATCTACCCTGCTATCACTGACGTTGAAACAATATGATTCAACATAAAATTATAATAAAAATAATAGTAATTTTATAAAGTAGAATAGTTTCAAAGAGAAATATGAAAGGTTAATATTTACGTGAGAGTACCGGCCCCCGATGCCCTACACTCTAGAGATATGCGCTCATCCTGTCTGTATATCACCTGAGTGATTGGACTGCGTGTAATGGTTGGGGGCATCCGAACTGTGAAACATAGCATGGAAATCATTATACGGTACTTCTGAATTTTAATTATTTAAAATTAATTTAAAACTTCACAATAATTAGACATGTAGAAGTTGATATCTAAAGTTTATAAATAAAAACAAATAGTCCAGATTATTAACTATTATGTAGCTATTTGCTACAACTAGGCCATAGAAGTGACCATTTCTCGTCATGCTCTCCTTTAATAACATCGCAGAGAGTTCTTAACATTTTATAACAAGCACAGGATATATTCAAATGCTTTGTGATTTATGCTCTTGTTAGCCCCGCCGCTTCTGAGACTTAGTTAAGAGTTATTGATCGATTGATTGATTACATCAAGAATGAATTACACTTTAAGAATGAGCAAAAAATCAAAGTTGATAATATAAACCAGCTTAGAAGAAAGTATGCGCAAATGGTATTAAAGCTAGGAACTGAAAAATAACTTTCAAATGAATATATTATGTATTGGCTACAAAGCTATAGTTTAGTGCGAGAACACAACCAAAAACCATAGAAGTACTAATATATACATTGTATATATTGTAATATATACAATATATACAACATCAGAGGCGCTATTAAATGTATTTTTGTATTTTTGTATGATTAGTTATTTTGTACATGAGCGTGTATGTTTGAGCTAATCATACAAAAATACGAAACTACATTTAATAGCGCCTCTGAGTAGGCACTTCAGAGGCGCTAGAGGTACTAGGTATCTCAGAGGCGCTAGAGGTACTAGGTATCTCAGAGGCGCTAGAGGTACTAGATACTCAGAGGCGCTAGAGGTACTAGGTGTCTCAGAGGCGCTAGAGGTACTAGGTATCTCAGAGGCGCTAGAGGTACTAGCTGTCTCAGAGGCGCTAGACGTACTAGGTGTCTCAGAGGCGCTCAAATTATAATATTATACTAGAGACATTTCCACAGAGACAATTAACACTCTAATGTCGTCGTCGGATACCAAAACGGATGATAAATTAAAATTTCTAATAAACACAAACACACACGTTCACATAGTACAAAACTGTAGCCAGCAATTTTAATACTTAACATAAGTACTCAATTCATTTCATACATAATAATCATATTCGGATATTCCGACTCAATTCACCGGCTCTGATCATGCCGCAGTATTTATTGTTGTTTATAGACTACCGAGCGCTATTAATTTTCTTTTGTTTCATTGCTAACATCCAATCCAAACCTGACACTTTCCCCATCTGCATCATTATCAATATATCAATAGGACGACTCCATTCTAATCATAGTAGAGATGTGAATTGTGGAGTGCCATGTTATAACTGGTCATCTTGATAGAGAATAATGATGATATTATTGATAATTGTCTGAGTATTGTTAACGGTAGGGTTCAGAAGAAAGAGGTCCTCTTTTCAATTTGAAGACGGCCCAACACAATCAAGAAACTACCGTCAAAGACTGGTTTATTACAGCTTTCGCCCCGCCGAAGCACCCTGCAGTTTACTACCGAGTACCAACTTACTAGCAAAAAAACTACTAACACTGGTAACACTGATAAAATTAAGATATCACAGGTATTACATAATTTAATAATATACTGGAGATAAGAGGGTGAAAGAAGCGTGTCCAGAACGGTATGCTCGATTGATAGATATTTTTTTTAATTGGAACACGCTATCAAATTCTGTATAAAAAAAGTAGGATAATATTATTGTAAATATTATCTTAATTGTTAATAACAACATAATTTTCAATTACTTAACCTACTAGTCTATTGCCACTATTTGATTATTACAGCGCCGATAGAGTTACAGCTTAACAGTAATGATAAGAAGATTTATATTGGTTCGAGGAGGTGTGAGTCCAAATCTGACTTCATTCTTAGTTAAAACGACTCGTTTAAAACTATAAACGGTAGTGTCCTTGGACAGGGGTGTAATCAGCAGCCTTGGTCGGTAAATAATACCTTTACAGTGCAAAAAAACAAATATGTAAAAAGTGGGAGTGGGAGAGAATGAGAGATCCAAACGCGGTAGGGCTAAAATACATCATGCAATGTATTGACCATGTAGGCGTTAAACTGTTATTTTTGGTCAATAGTTTAGAAATAACAAAATTTACATATATTTAAGTTAGCTGCGAACAAACGAACGTCAAGGTCACTGCAAAAATAATATGGTATAAAAGGAATTAGGACTGTATGGTAAAGATTCATAAGTCGTGGGCCGGGCAAAACACAGAATGTGAGAGGGTGGTTATCACTGGTTAAGGCTATAGGCTAAAGATGAGTTTATCGTCAGTCTCACCTCCGTGAAGCTACATAAGTGACGGGTGAGCCCTGGGATTTGAAGCGAGAACCTATGGAACCCGATACAGACGATTACCCTGATAGTGCGATACTACCACTTTTAGTTACTGCACGAATATTATGCAAATTGGTACAGTATATAAAGTATTTATAAACCAACGTGGATGAATCAACAGATACCATCACAAACAAATGAAAATTGTAAAAACAAATTATCTATCATGCAAACAAATCAGTATCAATTGATTCTGGTAGCCTTGGTCTTAACTTAATTAATGGGTGTAAAACACTAACATTAGTGTGAGTCTTAACAAAAACAGGGGGAGCAAAATTTGAACCTGACTACGTCAAAATCAAAATGTTAAATCTATCAAAACTCAATAAGATTAAAAAAATATACTGAACAATGCTAGTACGGTAGTGTCTACATTCTCTACAATAGCAGATAAAAAGGAAATACCTCTGATATCCTCTGCACACAAGTAATTTGAGTCATTAGCAAAAATTATATATAATTATGCAATAATCTTAATAATAATAATTAGCATCATATTAGTTATATTCTTTCATCTTACACAAAACTTATTTTAATATAATATAGGTTGGCAGTATGAAGAAGTGCTTAATTCTTCCATATGGCGTCCCTGAGGCACCGGTACGTGAGTCAAGCTCGAGCTCGTTCAGTGGCTGCAAATATCAGCGCGTGGAGAAACTGATATTAAAATGAGTTTAGTCTTATATTCATATAATATAATAAACTGGTGCACTGCCAAATGGCAGGTCCAAGGCACATATTCTGAAACACAGTCTGCTATCCCGCTCACTAATGAACACTCCATCGATCATCAAGTTGAACCCATCAAAAAGGCTATGCCTTTACCACACCTAAAATGTAACCAATTTCTTGGGAATATATATCTGACTTCCGAGGTGGTTTCCCGTTGCCTTCATCATTATGAAAATATATGCGTGAGTCGACTTTTACGAAGCATGTGCAGTTTTCAGTTGGACTATTCTTAAGTTTCCCGGAACTAACACGGAAATATTCATATATATTCAATAAATAATTTATAAAGAATACTAACTATTATCAGTTAGAATATCTATAAATTTAATATTTACATCCTGCCCATTTTGTTGCGAAAAAATACACAGGAAGGCAGAGGATCAAGCACTGAATGTTTAACTATTTGCCAGAGCGGATGCAGAGGTTGTTGTTTAAGAGATAAGCAATGGGGGAATTGCATTGTTCTGGAAAGTTATTCAGTTTGGGAATCTCTAATGTCGAAGTCAATGGTAGAATCATTTATATGAATTCATTCATACTTTATTTTTCCTACCGATATCCTTGATTACAATACTATGCCAATTATGTATGACATTGTTTATCAATTGAGCCAGTCGTTCTGCACAGAGCTTTAGCAAAGTTTACAAACATCTATTTATGAGCTTTCTTAATTCTAGTTCTAGATGATTTAGACCCGTACACAATGTAGACATATATAGTTGTATGTCGTCTTTGTGACCTTATCAATTAGATGTCGTAATTAGATAATAGATATATATACTATTCGTTTTTTATCATCAATCTGACAATCGCAGATTGTTACAACCAACGTACAACGGCATCAAAACACAGTAGCCGATACATAGAATAGATAAAATATTAACATGAGCCCAGAATAAAACATTAAGTAAAATTGAAATGTTTAAACATTGACCCTATTTTGAAAGTCCGTGACTATATATTCTATGATAATATATATATTACTATATATAATAGATGATGAAACAAACTTTAAATTCGCATTGATTGATCGATTGATTGATTGATGATGGTGACTTCTGACATTAAACGAGAGGAATTATCTTTTTATGATTTCGAAAATATTTCTGCAATATTTCTAAATTCACAATTAAATACAAGTGATGCATATTGGCAAAGATAGCAAATAGTTTACTAAATATAAACTAAATACTCATTATAATAAGGATATAAATAGACTATTATAAATAAATGCCAGCTAGCCTTTTTATAAAATTATTACCGAATATAATTATTTAAAATTTATTATGTAAATTATAAAACTTAAATGCATTGCGCTTACCACCCTGAGATAAAAACAATAAATTATTATATATTATTTTATAACATCAATTTACATCTGGTCATTTTATTATAACATTATTGCATTAAATAATTATTTTGAATGATACATACTGTCATCTTGAGCCCGAGTAGTAGATGTCAATAAGATTATAGCGAATATTAAGATTTCCCTCGTCATGATTCTTCACTTGATCGGCAGGAATACCTCTACTGTAAATATGCAAAATGAACAATAAATGCATCAATCAATCAGTCATGTGTATTATTTATCAATCAATTTATCTATCAGTTAATTAAATCAATCAATCAATCAATCGATTGATTTAGGAATCATGCAAGAAAGAATCAATCGATCAATAGTCAATATAATAATAAAATCAAAGTACATAAATTTCGTGTATCTTCATCAAATTATAATCACGTCCTCGATATCGTCGTCACACCATGAAACGGGAGCTAAACCCATATTGATTGATTGGTTGATAATCGACTCAAGAGCCAGCAGGTTAGTCGATGATACTACCTTGTGCTCATTCCAATCGGACTTTGAAATTCGATTTGTTTTTATCGGCATGACCTTCAGTAAGCCTACCGTATCGCAATTCAATTCCGTGATTGAGTATCTGTTTCAGCTTCAATTCAGAAAACATTTCAGTCTTTAATGAAAGTTAAACAACCCCTGTGATAGGCCGTCATCCCATTGATTCTTGAAAAGCTCTAAAGACAATGATTGCATAAACTTCAGCATGAAGGACATCATATACATGTAGATATATCAGTATATCAGTGACATAATAATTCAGGGCGCCTATTCTCTATCATAACATCTTTGATTCTGACCCTTTACTACTTCTGCAGTAACAGCAACATTTATTTATTTTCATATATATATTTTTTAATTTTCACTATTTCATGGATAAATGAAGTTGCATCGTGTTTAACCTCTCTTCTCTTCAATTTCTTCCCACCTTAGATCTATTCTAACAAACATCCAAGCAAGGATAACGGACTTGCACTCTTTTGGATTTCGCTTTCTCTTCGACTTATGCATTTGCAGTGTTTTGAAGTGTGTCTAGTTGCACAACCCGCTTGGGACGTCCTTGACATGTCCTTCGGGTGAGAACCCGGACGTTAAATCCTCATGATTGATTGATTGATTGATTGATTGATAATGCATTATTTAATTTCATATGAAGATGCAAATCTGATCAGGTGTTTACTGACTTTTTTTTGCTGTGCAGAAAGATATGAATGTTGTAGGATAAGTAGATTAAATGGCAGTAAAATTATCGGAACGGATAGCAATCCAAAACAATTAGTCAGACAGAGGATGTTATTATTATAATGATTAAGCCATCAAAATAAGAGTCTACACATAGCCCATTCATAACTGCCAGAAACGGAATTGACGATGGTAGATCACGCAATCAATTTCTTAATTAAAGATATCAGGAAATTACTGCAGCAGCCTCCAGTGAATATTTTTGTGGGGATATGAGTGTATCGGAGGACGAATAAAACGATGAGACAACGATAAAACGATGATTTGTTATTAATTATCGTAATGAGGACAGCCTAGATCTAAAATCACATCCACGGCAAACATTGCGCAATGAAATGGAAGTCAAATATAATGCATGACCTATTGTATGCTTCTGTCATCATGTTGCACTAATGCAATAATTTAGCATTTTAGAGTTGAATATGAAAACTGTGAAACAGCATTCCGGAATATAAAAAATTCTTAATACTAGACAGAACACTCCAGAAACAAAAAGTATGGTCATTATTATTATTATTCAATATAATGCGATGGTTACCTGCAATTCATATTTTGTATACAAAAATACAGGTACGAAGAACATTGCACTAGCTCACATACATGTAGGCCTATGCGTGTAGTATGCCTATCATGCGATATGCTTGCACCTATAGGCCTACACATTAGCCGTGTGCACTCATGCCGCAAATATACAAGCAGGTCTACACATGTCAGGATATAATCATTGATATAATAGCTCGTCATCAACTCTCATAAAGCAGTATAAAACATTCAGTCCAGGCAAACAGCTGCCGCTGCTATGCCATCA
Source organism: Enchytraeus norvegicus (assembly GCA_034695365.1). NCBI lineage: Eukaryota > Metazoa > Annelida > Clitellata > Enchytraeida > Enchytraeidae > Enchytraeus > Enchytraeus norvegicus. The sequence goes on from JAQFZF010002061.1 coordinate 11,625, forward strand.
TAATTTGTGATACATGCATGTACACGGCGCGATACAAATAGCTCGAAGCCCTTTGAAGGGGTCGTGCAAACAAGACGTCCGCGTTTTTTTTGGTGGGGGGGGGGTAGAGATAAAGCGAAACATGGAAAAGAAAGGTTTATATCTAAAAATAATCATGATTAAAAAACGAGTACTGAATTATGCGGAAGATGTGTTTAAATGGTCAATAAAAATTGGGAAAATGCGGATCGGGGAAAGGGAGAGGGGTCAAGAATGTTCAGATGTGTGCGGACATATTTTATGCACGAGCCCTTATACACGCCGTGTGAATTCTATCTCATTTGATATTATGAGTTGTATGAGCTTGTAGTCTAGACCGGCCAGACAGTAACTATCACAAGGTAACAACGATCTGAATGTACGACAATATCCACACGAGGGCACCTGTATAGCATGATATACGCTATAATACTTCGACTTACAAAGATCGATTAATATTATTATTATTATTTTGATATTCAAGAGTCCATGACAACATCAAATACTATGAAACTGACACCAAACCAAAAGTAATTTGAGACGAAAAATATCAAAGGTGCAAAGCCAAATTGTGTTCAAAGCATTGTGTCTAATTATTGTTAAGTAGCAAATGTTTATCGAAGTATAAAAACGATTTGTGCTTCTAATCTACTCAGTATAAGCTGTAGTGCCTGTTAGCTGCGCGATATTCAATTTTTAATGTCATTGGCTTTACAGTCTGCGTCGTCGTACTATTAATACCATATGTGTCCTATGTCAATGATTAATAATATAATTGATTGCAGGCTTATTATACAACCTGAAATCAATAATTCAGCTTGAAAAGACCCACTGATGAAATAGATGTCTATTAATGGCTTTACGCGATATTCATTTTTAATATGCCACATGAGTGTCCAGGTAGAATAGCTTAGTACATATGGTATTGCCTCGGTTGGATAGCCTAGTCGGTAGCATGTTTGCCTGAGTTCCAGGATCCCGCGGGTTGGTGTCCCAGCCGGGTTCGTCTCTTATATACAGGTAGTATCTAAGTATTGGTGAGATCAGAGGCGTAGCGAGGGGGGCAGAGGGGGGGGGGGATGTCCCCGGGCGGGGGCGCAGAATTGGGAAAAATATTTTTTTGCCACACAAATAATTTTTCCCCTTTCTGCGCCCCCCCCCTGCAGGTGTACCGCCACGGTTTTGGGTTGGAATACAATTTCTGTTTATCTGAAATGCAAAATTTCTTTTCACCCGCGAATTTTTTGTCACATATTGAGTAGTAATGTAGGCATTAACTCTAATGTAGGCCTATCGAAAGTGACACTTTGTAAGTTGG
>JAQFZF010002062.1:0-12958 GCA_034695365.1 Enchytraeus norvegicus
CCCAAATTCGTTGTCAATTCTCATACATGCCGTTTGCTCCCAGTATAGATTTCTAATCAGACGTATGTCTTTTCCATAGAGATCTAGATCTTGCAGGATATCCATGAGATCTTCATGTCGCCCTTTGTCAAATGCTTTAGTGTAGTCTATAAAGCATACATAAACTTCTTTTTGCATTTCAGTTGCAATTGAATTACAAATTACAATTTTAGTTGTAATTCAATTACGTAATTTCAATTACAGTAATTGAAGTACTGCCCAACTCTGTCAGCACCACTGTTGGTCTTCTGAGTATACAACAACAACAACACCAAACCTGATTTTCTGCTTTGGTTGTCATTAGGTTTCTGATGGGAGCGTCATGTGGAGCAGGTAGCGGGAGGCACCAGCAGGGAGCGGGAGAGAACAAGGAGTATGAGGCGCTTGGCCTCATCAGTCGTCACGCTTACTCCATACTAGACGTGCAGAGTCTCGAGGGCAACAGGTATCGCTATTGTTTCTATAATTATTGTTTTGTATGAATTCTATTTATAATATATAATAGTTGCTAAACCCGTGGTTCTATAAAAACTTAACAACTATGCACCTATAGATCATAGCATAGCTGTTGATCTTCAAAGAATAACCCCTGCTTGGCGGGTTCATTCATTGTGTCCTGGTCTCTGGCAGTGATGAAGACACAGGAGGTTAGCAATATGGCTGATTTCCTGGGTAGGCAACAACAACATCATCATCCAAGTTAAAAGTACTGGGAGAGCACACAGCATTGAACCTCTGCAGAGTGATTGAGACGCCTATGCTTGTGAAAGAAGATCTTACGCTGCTTTGTGGCATGATTTGTTTTCAGCCAAAAAAAACATGTATGAAGTCGGATCCACGGGGGATTGAGAAGTTATTGTAATGTATAACCATCAACAAGTCATAAGTTCCTTTTTGCAAAAGCTTCCTCCCTTATTGATTGATTAATCTTGTTATTATTATAATTATCTTTTCCTAGCTCCACCCTCTCTCTATATGTTACAAAACTTGCACTTAATTCATATCACCGATATCAATACTTTTGACGTTTATTATACAAATATTGATTTGATACTTTATGGAATGTCTGTGTATGATGCAAGTCGACAGCAATTGTTGATTTTCTTAAATATCGTTATCCAAAAACCAAGCTTTTGTAAAATGTCCTATTAATTTTGACATTAATTGATGTTAAATAGACTACTGAAGTTAAGAAATCCATGGGGGAGGTTTTCATGGAAGGGAGACTGGTCAGATAAATCCAACCTGTGGAAGTCGATACCGAAGGAGAAGTTGAAGGGTATAGACCTGCGCAGTGGCGCTACTGATGGAGTGTTCTGGATGAGCATCTACGACTTCATCAAGTAAGATGAAATCGTAGATTTTATCTATCTACTATCAATCAATACAAATTTAACTTCTGTTTCATCATCTACGACGACATCAAGGACGTCTCCAACAAATACTACATTTAAGTTAAGGATCGCTCAAGTTTAGTGAAAATTAATGTTCCTGATCTATTTTAAGATATTATACATTAACGCTACTAGTTTTGGTATACTTTATTAGAATTTGTTGGTTTAAATATATTCACTGAATAGTAAGATCTTGCAAAATCATCTATATATTTAGGGCTCAATTTAACTAATCTATTTTACTAATAGATTTGACTTATTTTCTGACTATAGGACATATGAATCCCTGGCTCACCCTGATTTTTATTTCTTATTTTTATCTTGATTTCAAGAAGCACATCTCTTCCATTTGTCGCTCTTCTTTCTTTCAGATCCAACAGACACGTTCTTCCCTTGATAGAAATTCAGAAATAAGTCTAGCTAATTCAATTGTTCATTCAAAACTTGACTACTGCAACTCACTGAACATTGTATGGTTTTGCCAGCTTCTTCTACCATCAGTCGCCAATATATCCAAAATTCACTTGCACGCGTTGTTTGTACGGTCACACGCTTACAAGCTCATATGAGTTCCCTACTTAAAACTCTTCACTAGCTTCCTGTTTCGAAACGCGTACAGTATAAAATTGCTCTACTAACTTATAAAACACTACACTTCGGTAACCTTCCTACCTCTTTGAACTCCTGTCTCCTTATCAACCCTCATGCTCGCTTCGATCTTCAGACCCCAACCTGCTCAAAGTCCCCAATATTCGCACCTCCATTGGTAAACACTCCTTTTCTTACGCCGCTCCCACAATCTGGAACCCTTTGCCTCCTGATGTTCGCTCTTGCTCTTATATATCCACCTTCTGTAGTAGGCTTAAAACACATCTTTTCCCACTGTAGATTTCAATACCTCCCCTGACTGTTTTCTGATCACCGGACTGGCACCGTTTTTTTTGTTTGTTTTTTACATTTTCTCTTCAGTCGTACATCTTTTCAAATTGTTTTGGGTGAAACGATTTGTAGTGATATATGCTGTTGGGACGTCCCTGACATCATCCCTGGATGAGGAAACGGACGTTAAAACAATCTTTATTAGCAATGCACTTGTTTTTGAAAAAATATATTGGCCCTATGTAGTATCTATATTGACCTAGTTTTTATAAAATAAATAAGCCTAAAAAATATTTCTGTAGATGGAATCATGCTTGTGTATTGATCTCTTGCTATGGCTGACTTAACTAATTCTGTCACTAATTTTGGTATTCATAAATTTTATGCTTTTCAGTTTTTATGTAATTTGTTATAATGAGAGTATAACTGAATTATGTAAACTGTGTACCCTTACCTATGGTCTATAATGCAGTATTGATGTTTTCTTTTTTCATTTTAGTTATGGTATCTTGTCATTTTTTATATCTTTAGCAGCTTATGCGCTATTGGAGGTTAATTTTCCTTGTAAGCCTATTCGTATTGCATGGCATGTACATGTATAACAATCTTCCAGGGTAAACTGCTTGCAGGCAGTTGTATGGTCTGCTTGGGACGTCCCTGACATCGCCTTCGGGTGAGGAACCGGACGCTAAATCCTCATTGTATTATATTGTATTGTATTGCATCTCATTACTTTATCTATTTATTTTATTTATCACACTATACATGTACATTTGAATTCAATGTTACGCAAGATATTGAAGGTATAGGCTAGAATTGGCACTTACATGTTCCGACTTAAAGCTGTAATTTGATGCATTTTCAGATGATGATCAGGAGATAGCGATTGATTGGCCGTTTGTTGACATCATCGAGCAATCAAACCTCCTCTTTACTCGAGGAGGTGGAGGTGCGCCACGCCGGCCCCACAAAGATACCGCGTCATCTGACGCACAAAACAGAGCTTCCAACACCGGTCCAAAAACCCTTACCTCAAAATACACTGCAGCAAACCCGTTTATATTCAACGAAGAAGTGTTTGGGGATGCCGTAGTTATGCCATCATATCGCAACGTAGACCAGCCGCAGTATTTTTATGTTGCAGAGATACATAGCGATCTAAACCCTCGCTCGGCTTTCCCTTCCCCTGAGCTTTACGAAACATTTGAGCACTATTATACGAGTAAGTATGGACTACAGCTGACCAACCTCACTCAGCCTTTACTCGACGTTGATCACACGTCAGCTCGTCTTAACCTCCTCACTCCACGATATATGAATCAGAAAGGAGTCGCACTCCCTACAAGCAGTGCTGCGACTCGGCGTGCAAAACGAGAGAATCTTCAGCAGAAACAGATTCTTGTACCGGAACTGTGCGATGTTCATCCCGTGCCTGCTTCATTATGGCGCAAAGCTGTCTGCATCCCCGCCATACTTTACCGGCTCAATTACCTGCTCGTAGCAGATGAACTCAGGGTACAGATTGCTCAGGAGGCTCTGATTGGTGGGTTGATCGAGAAAGAGGCAGTCAATCAGATGGATATTCTAAAGTTTCCACCGCTGAAGTTTCGCGGAAGTGTTTGCGACGGTTGTCAGTGCAATTTTAAGGATACTAAAGTCATCGATGGAACTGCAATGCAATCTATAAGTCAAAATTCAGATGAGAACAATGATGCAGTTGCGCAGTTGTCTGGCGTTGATTGCGAAACAGATCGAACTAGCTTAGAGGGCAATGCAGAACATGTAACATCTAGTAAAACTGTCACTGAGGGTAACACAGAAGTAAAAACATCTAATAATGTATCTACTGATATTATGCCAAATGGGGTTAATGAAATTTCTCAAAATCACCACAGTCAACCTTTGAAAAATACTCAGAATGGCACCATTTTGCACTCAGAGTTGATGAAGTTGAATATTAATGATAGAAAAATTGATAATTGTGTTTGTGATAGTGAGATTAATGATGACTGTAACACGAAGACTTGTAATCTAATCAATGTACCATCTAGTGATAGGGTAAATGAGATATTTGAAGTCAAAACATCTAAAGTTGCTATCAATTCAGAATCTATAGTTGAAAATGCAGGAAATGAAAGTAATGTAGCTATTAATGCAGAACGTAAAGTGGCTACAAATTCAGGATTTGAATTAGCTACAAGCTTAGAATTGAAAGTAGCTAACAATTCAGGATCTAACGTAGATACTAATTCAAAATATAGGACAGCTTCAAATTTAGAATGCAGCGCCACTACTAATTCAGAATGTGATCTAGGTAATAATTCAGAATGTACTGTTTCAGAATCTACTGTTTCAGAATCAATTTCAGAATCTACAGATAAAAACAATGTTAACTGTATTAATTCAAATAATTTTCAATTTCAAACGGACTCGCTTACAATTGAGTCGGGTTTGTGCAAGTGTCGGTTTATCAAACAGTCGACGTTTAGCCTAGACTCTAATTCCACTGTCGGCCCAAGTCCTTGTGATATAGTCCAGACTCTCACCATGTCCAATGCTAACGATTTCTTTAACCTGGAACGGCTGGAGACCATTGGAGACTCTTTTCTCAAGTTTGCTATAACTGTGTACCTCTACTGCAAGTACCCAGGTATACATGAGGGGAAGCTGAGTTACCTACGCAGTATTCAGGTAGGATATTTTGATAATGTAATACAAATTCTGATAAGATGATAACATTTTCATGATGATTTCATGATCGATTGAAGGCATGCCTAGGCATGTCTTCAGGCCTTTGTGTCCTTTTCTCTACTGAATTTTTTAATATGCCTGAATTGTATGAATGTGCGGTTATGGAAAATATATTTATTTAAATAAATATTAATAGTATTGTTAGTAGGCCTACAGTAATTAACATTATAATATATAATATATATAATTAGTAATTGATATTATCTCCTGCACAGGTCAGCAACTACAATCTGTATCGTCTCGGTAAGAGGAAGGGTCTTCCAGAATGTATGGTCGCGGTGAAGTTTGAGCCAATGGAGAACTGGCTACCACCTGGTTACTCAGTCCGAACCGATACCTCTGTTCTCATGCAGGACCCCCGTCCTTCCTCCACTTCCAGTCAGCTCTCTCCCTCCACAGTGCCTTCAACATCAGGTCACCGAGCCGCTTCCATCCTGCCTGGAAGACAGAGCAGCATGATGGATGAAAAGTATATAGAATGGAAGAACGAGCAGCAGAGACAGTTTACTCTGGAACTGGAAGAGTGCATTCCACCGGAAGACGAAGTGGCAGCAGGAGGAAGTGGAAAGATAATCATTCCGTACAACCTTCAGACACAGCATAGCCTGCCCGATAAGAGTATAGCCGATTGCGTTGAGGCATTGATAGGTTGTTATCTGTCAACCTGTGGTCTAAAGGCGGCGCTTCAATTCATGGCTTGGCTGGATTTGAAAGTGTTACCACTTAGTAGTCTTCCTACGATCGAACCGCAAAATCTGAATTATGCAACGACGAAAACTGAAACGGTAAAATTGCAACGATTAAAACCGGAGTCGTCTCGTCAGAGTCAGTATCTATCGGACGTTGGTGATTTGAGGAGTAGTGAGGAGAGCAGTGTAGCCTTTGGCAAGGCAAGTGGAATGAAGAGCGATGCAGCGATTATTCCAGTTCTTGCTTCACCGCTACTAGTGCATGTGACCCATGCACATGATATGTTGGAGCATCTATTGAACGGTTACGAGAAGTTTGAGGAGCACATTCAGTACAAGTTCAGAGATAGGTCGTATCTCCTGCAAGCTTTCACTCATGCTTCCTACCATTACAATATCATCACTGACTGCTATCAAAGGTAGGTAATATTTTTTTTAAAATTATTACCTATTGCCTGTTGTCTTTGAGTCTAGATAGACTTCTGACGACGTGATTTTTTCCTTACCTTTCCTTAGTTGTCCTTTCCTTGTTTATTACAGACAATGTCACAATAGGTACAAACAAATTAGAAATATAAACAAATTAGAAGGCAGGGACCATAAAAAGGCCTAGGCTCTGTGAGCTTATTTAGACAATAATAGTTAACTCGTGAACTTTCTTTTAATATAAATTTTGAATTTTTAGATTTCACTATCTACTCTGTTGTTGCAGAACTCATTTGTTTCATCATTAGATTTTTAAATTGGAATTTTGTTGATTTGCTGCCAAATTGCTGGTAATCTGAAATGGCATCCTACTCTTCTTTGCAGCATTTGAAGCTGCTTGTCATATTGGAGTGGACAGGCTGGTTGTTCAAGTTGTTGTAATAGTAATTGTTGTGAACGTTCCTGATATTGTCATCAGATGATGATGCGGACATTTGATTCACTATTTAATTTCTTATTGAGCTAAATCTATCAATTGATAAGCCTACATCATAAAGCTTCCGAAAAACCATTATCTGATAACCATAAGTTACCTGTAAATAAATATAAAAAGATTATTATGACAATAATAATCTATTATTATGACATTCATACCTCTATCCTGTCTGGTGAACAACTTCAGAGTAACGATGTCCTCACTTAGGAGACTTATAGATCAGTTGGACTGTGAGATGAAGAACCAAAACGATTCCATAGATGAGTTGAATAAACATTTTCTGGAATGGAACGGAAGGCATCTCAATAATCTGGAGAACCTTGTGTTACGTAGGGCTATGCCGGATAACGATCAGGTTGAAGATGAAAGTACGAAGGTACAACTACAAGAGGACGGAGTGATGCTATACTCTAGGAAATCGCAGTTACAGGAGATTATAGAGGAAGCCAATGACAACCTGCATCTACTGCAAGAGATCATAAGTGAACAGCCTGTGCCCTAAAGAACAAGGGCATCACATTGGACACTGTCCAGTCTTACATGAGCGCGGACTCTGCCCGAGTTACTCAACCTGACCCATCTTGTGTGCAGTCAGAATTCAAGACAGTAGCCCAGTGGGAGGAGTATTACCTGCAGCAGGAGAGGAGAGCTAAGACTGTGCTAGACAACTCTGTGCGATGCGTGAATGTATCTTAGCAACCATCCACCGGCCAACCAATGATGTCATCACACAGAATCTCTTGGATTATTATGTATTTTAACAATTGTTCTTAATGGTATTTTACATATACTCATTTTATATTAGCATCTAAGTCTAAGCCGAATTTAACGTCGGATTCCCCGTTTAAAGGCGTGATTCATATGTGTGAAAAAGTTTAACATTTTTACGTAAAAGTAAATCTAAATGTTAAAAATTTAACAACATAGTTCAAATAGGCCTACTTTAATCTAAAGTTGTGTATTTGATCAGGCTGGAGTTTCTTGGTGATGCAATCCTCGACTACGTCATCACGCGCCATCTATTTGAAGACTCCATCAAGCATTCTCCAGGTTATACAATGTACATCTTATATTGCTATATATCTTTTAGATCGTGTGCTAGATCAGTGAAGCGATATTGCCCTATCTATCTATCTATCCAGTGCTCTGCCACCTGGCAGGTCCAAGGCAAATATTCATACATACAATCAATTATCTCTCTCTATAATGAGTACACCATCGACCAACCCAATAAGTCCATCTCTTCACAAAGGCTTTGCCTTTTCCACACCTAAAATGAAGCCTTTCTGCAAGGAAAATATAAGTTTCTGAGGTGGTTTTCCATTGCCTTCCTCAATATCTGCGTTTGTCGGCTCTTACGAAACACGTGCAGTTATCGGTTGGAGTATTCTCAATTATCCCGGACACAACATGGGAAAACATTGCCCTATGTAATATATTTATGCACATGTCATTGCCTTGGCCAATTCCTAATATCAAATCCTAACCCTATAAATTAATGCAAGAGGAAAACGTCAAAGGCAATGTGATCGTGCAAAATTATATTGCGTATGGAATATCGCGTCCGGGCAATCTGAGAACCCATACCAGCACTTACCAAGCTCACTGGTTAAGGAGACCCCACAGAAACAAATTGTCTCCAAGAAAAATGGCATACAAACGCTACAGCCATGGACCTGCCATTAAGCAGTGCATTAAGAGAGAGAGAGAGAGAGAGAGAGAGAGAGAGAATTAAAACCCCTATATTAATATAAATTAAGTTAACAAGTTTTTATTGTCTCTTATATTTCCAAACAAATTACTTTCAGAAGCTTTTCAAAGATTTACTAACGTCTTGGAAGGCAACTAATAATAATATTTTAGACTTATGTTTAATAGAATTTTATTAATAAAAAATGTCTCTCTACACAACGTAAATAAGTTTCTAATTTATGGCCTACATCTAATTAGATAATGTTATAATAAGTTCTACTAGATATCTTAATAAAAATTATACTGAATCTCAAATTTTTAGATTTCTTAAAATTATATTGAATCTCAAATTTTAGATGTATTTTGCATAATATGGTGGCACCTCAAATCGTCCTTAATTCATTGATATATGGAACAGCACGCTTTAGAAATGAACTCCAAGGAGTCAAACGGTGTATGGTTTGTAGTAATTACTTGGTCCTATTACTTAATAATTATAATTATATGTATTGTAGGTATTCTCACTGACTTGCGTTCCGCTCTGGTGAACAACAACATCTTTGCTACTCTTGCAGTGAAGTGGAACTTTCACAAATACTTCAAGGCCGTGTCTCCTCAACTCTTCCACGTCATTGACAAGTTTGTGGCCTGGCAATCGGAGAAAACTGTCGAGATGATTTTGGATCCTGAAGAAGCAGTAAAATTAATATCACATTAATTACTAATTGAATAATTAATAAATTATAATTAATACATGATCATCTTTCATGCGTCTTGCCCCTCTCCGGGCATTGACGGTCATGGTTTGCCATATTTCTGTTTCTCTTGCGTTTCTGATCATTTCTGCTGTTTCGACGTTCATCCAAAGGAGTCGGTCATCCAAGCGAACAATGTACATCGATATTGTACAAGATAGATAATGATAGACAAGTGAGGGGCACATACACACATGAAGTGTTTATAACATAACATTTTCAGGGTCAGAAAGCATCAGGTGCTCAACCCATATAATGGATAATGGAGAGTCAACTAGCCATGAAGAAAAACGAGACAACCTGTGATGTTTGTCGTTTAGTCATATAATGTAATTGACATGAGTAATGTCGACTGTATCAGATTAGATAAAGGTAATAATAATATATTCCTTTGTTCTTGATATCTGTCATAACGCAGAAATCTTACATGAAAGTAACAGGGCATACACAAGAATATACAATGGCTACACAATGCAAAATATACAGTGTAGGCTATCTACATACTAAACACACTAGTTTAGTATAGTAAACTATTGCTTACTACACTAAACACTAGTAAACAACGAATAGAGTTAGTAAATGTCTTTATAAAGCATCCTTATCATATAGAGAGGATTAGGGTTGGTTGGTTGTGATTGGTTCCTTGAAAATCCGTAGTATATTTCCGACAGATGCACACGGGAAATGGTCTGTGGTAATTTATCTGATATGGTGACGTTTCCCAGATTGCGGTAAAGCGCCTCTAACGATCGCCGAGTTACGCAAAATAATTTTCTGTAAAGAAAAACATAATAGAAAACTTTGTTCGGTAGGGGCTCATAACTTCCTATATTAAGCAAGAGGACTCAAACTAGACACTGCAGAATTCTTTATTTATTGTTCAAAGGAGCCCTTATCCGTTCCCCAATGTAACCTAGTACGTTTTCAATGGAATGATATTCTGACGGAAATTACAGTATTTCATTTACTCGTATTACAGAAATAGCGGTATTAATTTCTTATACATAAAACCTTATAAATATCCGGACATAATCAGAATCTATAAAAACGCTGCCCAATTGGTATGGATAACGGACAAACAACATTAGTAACTAGCATGTCTAATTAGTGAAACAGTCCCTGCTCGCTTTTATAACTTTATTGCAAATACAATACTATTGTATTGGACCAGAGTAAGGTATACAGGCCAAGGGAAGTGGACGAAATGGAGGCCAAGAATGAGGTGGATCATGGATAGATGGAATCCACGAGTGAACGGGGTTGGGGCTCGGACAATTGAAGTAGAAGGTTCGACAGAGGGAGAGTTGGCGCGCCTATACCAACACCATCGATATGAGCAGGGTGGTATTTTTAGGGGGGGGATGCCGGGGATTGCCCCCCCCCCCCACTGGTTTCAGTCATCCCCCGCACTGGTTTGAAATTCAGCATCCCTGGCAGGGATGCATTCCATCCCTGGCACTGGTCAGTGAGGGACCATTAAAATGTAACTTGACTGTTAGATGTAGGTTCAGGTTATCTTCAAATATCTTAGCTACTTCTAAATAGCATCAGCTAATCTTATATTGCATCAGCTTAATCTCATTTTATCTAAGCTAATTCTTTTGGCCCTAGTTAACATCAACTATCTTAATCTTAGATAATTCTTTGTAATTTTACTTTTTACCTCATCTATTAATTACTTTTGTGACAAAAGTTAGAAAATAACTTCACTAGGGGCGCCCCTTCGATTTTGAAAAAAAACTTAGCTAGGGAAAGTCCGGGTTAGATCTTGGATGACTGATACCGGCCATGCCCTCGACCCCCCCCCCCCCTAAACATTAGAGAGAAATTAGTACATTGGTACATTAATGCACTAGAACATTGAATTTATTAATGTATGTTAATATTGAGATTATCCTAGTGTGTGGTTTGCCGGGGGGCTGTAAGTCCTAACCCCCCCCCCACATCCAATTCTTGCTTTGATCAATATATTTGTTAAATATTAAGAACAACTTTTTTCGCTCGCTTCGCTCACGACATATTTCTCAACATCTATGCATCACATGCTCGGATTTCTATTCTTCAATCCAGCTCTTCCAGTTGTTAGCATGCTATCGTAACGGTAGCCTACTGTTGGAAAAGTCAATGTCATACTTGTAGGGCGAGGCTATGTCTGATTCATTGTCAGCTTTTGGCATTAAACTGAACGATCACTTATAAATCGTTCACTAAGATTCTCTTGTGGCTTGTTGGAAGAATGTATAATACTTGCGTCATCCCATATAATTATAGAAACACACATATAAAAGTTCGCTCGCTCCGCTCGAGAATAGGTTCTTCTGTCCTCTTATCTCAACATTCTGCACACTCATGATACTCAAAACATTACTCTACATTGAATCAAAGAGGTAATGCTTTCTCAAGGAACACGACTCTTTTCATTCAAGTAGGAGGCCAATACAAGGCAGCCGTTCATATATTTCATAGATTTAATCGGATCGGTTGCATTGAATTAGCCTACGATCTAAATGTATATGCTAAAATTGAGAATACTGCGTTAGATCATCTGGGGGGCTTAATTTCACGATAAATTAGTCCTGCAGTCTACTGATAACTGAGATAAAGCTAGCCGCAAGTGTAGGGCCTACAAGAAAGAGTGGATATGAAAAAAAGCAATACTTATTTTATACACAGGATGGACTAATTATCGTGAGCGGAGCGAGCGAAATTTTTTTTGTCTCCCCTCTTCCCAAAATATTCTCGATCTACCGCTGCATCCCCCCACCCACTGGTTTGTACCACAAATACCACCCTGGATATGAGTCGAAAATGACTCGAAGTCAACAGGTAAGAGGTAGGCCTAGTGCATATTTGCAATGATTGTTTTGTACAGGCATCCATTACAAATCTGTAGGCCTACAACTCCGAAAATTTTTACTACATTAGCAATATACATGCTCTCCCTCGATAAATCTCTACTATAGGGCTGGTGATCGTGGTTTTAGAAAGTCTTGGACCAGAGTTTGGACCAGTCTGCCGTCAAGTCTATAAAGCAATGATTTGTCGTGTAAATATATATGCTATATTAGTTTAACATTTGTCAAGAATAAGTTAATTTCATTTTTTGTAATAGCTTTGTTGGGGATTTAAATTTTGCCGGAAATAAAAACCAAATAAACGGATGAGTCGTTTTGTATTCCTAGAAGTTCTTTTATTTTAAAACATTAACTTCCGTGAGCTTTTTTATATGATGTACAGATTATTTATAGAACAATTTTTTGCTTACTGAGACAGATAATATTGTACAATGAAATTATAAACATGTAAAAGACACGGTGCACACATTTTTATATAATATATTTAATTACATACGTACATGAGATATTCACAGGTGTTGGGTCCGGGAAAATTGAGCATTGCCCAACCAACAACTGCACGTGTTTCGCAAGAGCTGACTACTATGATATACATATAACAGTGAAGAGTAGAGTAATTTGGGCCATGGCTTCTGTGTACTAGACCAACTGGTCGATAAGATTTCAGATTTGTGCACACCCTGTCACATCGTGTGTGTCCTATGGCAGGCTAGCCTACTTTCGCTTTACTTTTCAAAAGAGTGTTATTCCTACTACGTGTAGGTCTAATGCATGCGCAATGTAATGTCCTTTTCTATTGTATTGCATTCAGGCGCGGATTAGGGGGCGGGGGGCCATGGCCCCCTCGAGCCGAGGGGGGCCAAGTAAAAAAGAAGAATGTGAGAAATAGGCAAATTTGTTAAAATTGTGCATTAATTCCCCCTCGATTTTGCCTCCCCCCCCTCATTTTTTTGCTTGGACTCTCCCTAAAAATACATTTAGT
>JAQFZF010002063.1:0-12956 GCA_034695365.1 Enchytraeus norvegicus
CCTTTTGCAATAGTATTTGTGATGTTTTGAAGAGCTGTGACTGTGGAATGTTTGACTTTGAAACCATGTTGGTATTCTTTTTCAGGTAGGTGAGAGTTGGTAGAACGGCTTTCTCAAGGCATTTAGCTACGGGTAAGAGAAGCGAGATGGGACGGTAAGAGGTACCTAGTTTAGGATCTTTATTTGATTTTAGGATCAGAATTATTTTTGCAAGTTTCCATATGTGTGGAATGATGTTGTTTTGTACTGAGATATTTCTAGCGTGTCAACAGTTTGAATGATTTATATAAACTAATTTAATACCCTACTATAATGGTGTGCGCACAAATATAAAGTTCAATTGTATCTATTCAAATAAAACTTATTACTATTAGAAGACTACTTATAAATATTAAACCTAGCAAAAACTGAAATGGGTTAAGATTCCAAGTATACATTAGCTCTAAAGAACCTTAAAATCTAACTATCAATTACTACATTACTACACAATATAACCTTCTAACAAGACCTAAAACTGAGTTTACAATATTGAGCACAACAATGTTTATAAGCCGCACAAACCACTTCTTCTCCGGTATAGGTCTCGGCACAGCATTGATACGGCATGGGTAATTGGGCTGACCGGCCAGATGGCGTCCTAGTATCGTACCAACGAAGTTAAGCGGCAGAATCACAAATATGCAGATACACCCCACGGCAACCTAGAACACAAATATACCCACACAAGATTTCTATATTTTTATGTTTTTCAGCGGCTGATGGCACTTTTAAGTTACTTTCTTCATGTTCAGGAATTTTGGTTATCTTCAAATCTATCTGAGAATAAAAGGTACAGGTACATCATAGGTCAGCATTGGCTCCTAGGTTCGGAGCTGATCCTGCCTTAGAGCATTCAGCGCACAGGTGAAAATTGTCATTAATCTAGTGATAAGGTCACAACCCTACTTTCAATCCAAAGGACCATACGCTAGAAATGTATTTACCTTACGCAATCTTCAGTAGCAGTCACCTACTACGTACTAATTGCTTCCAGTTAACCGACCCACTAAGGGATGGCAGGACAACAAAGGTTGCCCGTTTTACATCCGAGAATTTACTCTTTGACTGACTCGACTGGAAATCAATCTGGATGGCAATCTCACACTGCCCATAGCTTTGATGACAAAGGCGCCCAATGGTAAGGATCTGAATAATTCTTCATTTCTTATAATAGCAATAAAACCAAGCTTAACGATAGAGAGCTAACAAACCATGGTTCCAAATGGAATGGCTCTTGAAGCGTGATAGTAGATAGCAATGAAGTTGATGAAGAACGCTGTACCACACACAAGCACTGGCAGGAGAAACGCTCCAGTTAACATTTGCTTTATCCACACCTTACCTATATCAATCAATCAATCATTCAATCAATCAGTCAATCAATCAAAGAACGCTGTACCACATAAAAGCACTGGTAGTAGAAACGATCCTGTAAGGATCTGCTTAATCCAAACCTTACTTTCATCAATCAATCAATCAATCAATCAACATCAATAAATTTTAATTTCTAATATAACTAATATGCAAAACAAGATTTCTTCAATACGATTTTAACTCGCTCATTCTCTCTCATCGATCTGCTAGATTTCTTTACAACACCTTTTTATAATGCCATCAATAGAAATAACTGGGATTTCTCACTTGATTTCAGCAACTATGTACTGAATAATATGCCAATGTTGGAAATCATTATTTTAAAATATTTAATAAAATCCAGTTGACAGAGATCAGCTGAGGTTCCCTACTAAACAAGATGATAGCAACTTAATGAAATATTCCAAAATTACCTCCCATCCTAGAGTACAGACTTCCACCAAAGTATCCATTGACGGGTCCAGTGGCTGCATAGATAAAGATGGCCGTGCTCAACAGAGAGCCACGTCTGTAATATAAACAGCCTAGGTGTTAGTGTTTCAATACGATTTTTGCTCTCGCTCCTCTCTCACTCAAAAATTAAGATACTGACACTGTTATAACAAAATATCAATCTTATTTCTAGATATCAAAGATATCAAAGATATTTAATATCAAAGATATTAAATATTCCAGATATTACCTCAAAATATTAATCTTGTTTATCAATCTTCATTATGTTAATACGTATAGTGTCGTATTGGTATTAACAGTAGTTAATTGTGTCAATTAATTTTGTTCAGTTATCAATAATGATGGTTATAATAATAATAATAAAGTTCTATCGTCCAGTTTTTATTCCCGGGAGGATATCAGGGAAGTTAGTGATGTATTACTGACACCCTGATTTATTTACTTTAGATAGTAATGTATCAACACTAATTTTACAATTTCATACACAATATTATAGATCTCAATCTGCCTGAACCCAACATGTGATTTTGTTTAATGTGAAAATAACATATAAATGCTAATAGAGATCCTACTCTGTGTAGAGTTCTCCCAGTATGGCTATGACAATGGTGCAGGTTGACACAAAGGCTATCTGATACCCTGAACCTATGAGAGAGGTAAAGAGTATGGGGTAGGTGGTTGGTCTAAATACATCTCCATGTACCTGCTTCCATCCATACTCATCTCCTAGGTCACGCTCCTACATCAATCAATCAATCAATCATTCAATCAATCAATGAGAGAGGTAAGATGCTCCTACATCAATATATAAATCAATTTAATTAGTAATCAAATAAATCAATGAGCAATAATAATAAAATAATCAGAAATTCTAAGTTATAAGAATTTTATTTGAGGCTAATTTACCATATGATACGATAAAACCATTTAAAAGAGCCCTTATCAAAACCAAACCTTATGAAACACATGAAAGAAGGCTGCAACAATTCACACCATTATATGTGGATGTTTATATTCGTGTAATAAAATCTGACTGCACTCCCAAAACTACAATAGCATTCGATTATTCCAAAACACGGCATACATACAAGCAATGTAGAGAATCAATTAGATACAAGAACCTAACAAATATGTAAGAATACATGATGAAATGTATGAGAGATTATATTATATGACTCTGATAAAGAACATCATAATGGCTGATTTCGTTTATGCTATGCATAAATTTTAGGGGTACATGTTAGAGCCTTTGTGTCCTTCTTCGAGTTGAACTTAATTCTTGAATACCTGATTTGCACTGTAAATTGAAATAAATAAATAAATAAATTCCCATTCTTGTGCACCATATAGTTTCTGTTTATTTTAGTGGATTAAATTCATATTTTCTGATTACTTTGTTTTCATCCCCAAGTGATAGATAAATAATAATATGGGTAATTGGATAAATAAACAATACTAGACTCCACAGAACATTCAACTAACTTCATTCTATAGTTTACTGACAATACAAATCAAAATATTTTATTGAACAAATAATTATGAATAGGGCAATATTATGAATAGAGCTGACTCTTATTATTATAGATAATATATATAATACAAACCATCTCATCAATATCGTCCTCCTTGCTGTAACGAGCGTAGTCCTTGCGTAGAGTTCTCATTAGTATCATACTGACCAGTCCAACCAGAAAAATGACCATCATAAACGAGTTAAAGATAGAGAACCAGTGAATCTACAATCAATAAATCAATCATATGCGAGTTAAAGATACAGAACAGTGGCTCCATAATCAATCAATCAAGTATAAATGAATTACGATAGATAATTGATCAGTAAAGCTGTGTTACAATCAATATTAATCAATACATTAATTATGTAAACTGAATCAATTTTAAAAGCTAAGTTTACTGCAGGAAATAATGTACATCAAAATCAATCTATCCAAACCAAACATTCACATAAATTCATAACCAGTTCTAAGCAAATATACGAACAGCATTGCACTACAAATTGTGAACCAGAACTACAAAGAGAAAAAATATTATCTTATGACTAAATTTAAATCAATTAATGTGATTTCATCAGTTCCTATTCTGGCGTGAAACTGAATCCATTACAATCATAGCGCTATAGCACACATGTCACCTGAATAACATCTTCGGAAGAAGAAACAAGACGTTAAAACCTTCAAAATTATTATTTTATCTTAGATAGTACTTAATCAAATAACCAAGAAAAATAAGAAGCACATACCCTGTGTTGAAAGAAAGTGGGATCCAGGTACTTGTCAAAACGATCAATGTACTTTACCGTTGAAGGCTGCCACTTGATCTGAAGTAATAATTCACAACATGCAAATATAATTTGTAATCTGCCATGTAGATTAATGTTATCAACACATAATTGAGTTTATATAATTATTATGTACTACGTAGCGCCGTAGGGCTCAGTTGATGTCATGAACTTTGTAATTATAAAACCATGAGGTACGACATTCAAATCATGGGTGGAATCAAACAGATAGTAAAATGTTGGACATACAAAACATAGGATCAGTATTATGGATAGTTGACTTTAATTACCTAACAATTTAAACACAGGTTATTAATTATATGAAGACTGACATAACTAGACATCATTACAGAAAATTATCATTATAGTATCATAATTATTTAATATACTTTGATATGAAACCACACTAAATTCTAAATATATATAGATAGAAAAATAATTTATATTTAAGTAGGCCTACTATAGAAAATAATCTTTCTTCTTGTCAGAATAACCTTGATTTAGCTTTGTGGCAAGGAAAAAATAATAACAATAATAAATAAACTCAATCCGATGGTACTTCATAAGAGAACGATAGCTTAACGTTAGGCTCAAGCTTACCTCATAAGAGAACGATAGCTTAACATTAGGCTCAAGCTTGACCTTGCCTTCACTCGTCAAATTAACATCAACAATCCTCTGACCATTGTAACCCATGTCAAACTTCTTGTGAGTCCACATGTAGAAAACTTCCTCATTCTTTTCTATCTCTCCAACAATACCTGCATCGTCAATCAATCAACCGTTCAATCAATCAATCAATAATTACATCTGTCACCATAATAATGACAGGGCAACAGGGCATGCTAAATTGATCTCGATATGACCAGAATAATTTTTCACAGATTGAAGGCTGAGAGAAATAATTTATTTAGTAATCTGGAGGGAAATATTTCCAGTAAAATAAATCTCGATCAGTCAATCACCGGTAGAACATCAATGTCCACATACTGAGATGATTCCTCAAAGTTTGTAGTAAAAACAAACCATGCAAATTTGAATGTACTAAGAATAATCTAGAGTTGGGTTCTCTCTTAACATTACGCTCTTCTGTAAACTGATCCAAAATAAGAATCGTCAATAGCAATACAATAAAATAAAATTATACAACAGATCAGTGACTACTAACCCCATATCGGCAGATCATCTATGTACATCTGATACCAGTAGTGGTTCTTGACGGCGTACACAAAGGCCTGAAACTTCTCCTCAGACAACGTCACCTCACAATATTGTGACTTGGGCTTGTCAACTGCACAGTACATAACAATATTTAGCAATGCAAATAGATTGATAAAGACTTCAAGATACACAATTTTATAGATTAAAAGCTTCCATCTATTGACAAAGTTTGTCATGGGATATGTTCCAAATTCCCATGTTAGATCCAAGAAGCTTGAGAATGAATAAAAATGAAAACTGCATGATGTGCTAGTGTTCATGGCTCTAGTGTTCATAAAGAGTTATTTCCCTAAAGATATTTTACGATAGTGCTCTGATATTGAGCGAAGGCAGTAATAAATCACCCCAGAGAGAAGTATGGATGAGAGAGAGCGAGAGAGAAAATTGGTGCGCCATGCCGCGTTTGCATCAACACCATTGCCATGAGTCAATCTTGACTACAGATATGTCGACAGGAAGAAGAATACAGTACCTTTGAAGTCGATATCTAGCCCAGAGAACACAAGTTCAACCCCCTGTAGAGCCTCACCCAGGGTCTCATGATAATGGCTGATCTCTTTCTCTGGCCCCTCACAGAACGGTAGAGAGAAGTAAGAGTAGGTCTCCTGTCTGTTGTGATACGGGCCCACAGTATTCATCCATAACACTACCTCCTCTCCATTTGTGTACTACACATCAATCAATCAATCAATCAATCAATCAATCATGTTGAGATCCTCACAGAAAGGCAGGGAGAAATGAACATTGTGACAGTGAACTCGAGAGAGTCGAGTGGAAGCACGGCTCTTGAAACCAGAGATCCCGAGTTGAATATCAGTCTTGTAACTGTCTAGTAGTCAGCCTTGAGCAAGCTATTTTTCTCTCCATTGCCAAGAGCAGCTGCAGGCAATGCCTGTTACCATGACATGCTCCAGACCACTGCACGAACTAGCCAAATTTTGAAACAAATCCTGGCCTACAATTTACTTATTTATAATATATTCACCAAAATGATAGCTAACGAGAAGAGGTTACACCCCATAGTACACGTTTTGTAAATAGCCAAATATGCTAGTAATATTGGTTTAAGCATCTGGATCAGATTAATTATCTAGATCCGCAATCTACAAATTAGTTTTAATCCAAGGGTTCACTCGTCACAGATGAAGCTCCTGGGTTGCGAAACAGACTCTAAACTCAACATTTTATTTTAGTTAAATTATTATATAGGCCTAAATACAATAAACAAAATGATGTCACAATCAATGTAAAATTTTGAATAACTTGTAAGAATCCAATGGTTTTGGTAATAAGTTTTCAGCAAAACTTTCGATATTCGAACCTGGAAGGGATAGGAGGGGATGGGTTAGGGCAGATCAGGGATTAGTATATTATCCGATGTGCAGGTCTAGGCTTATACATGAGTCGATCACAAGTCTGTAATATAGGCCCTACACTGGGCGTACAGCCTACATACCCTAACATTTTCAGCTCGCTAAAGAGACGTGCTTGTGTCATATATTTTATTTATCTGTTGTGCTAGGGTCATAGTAGGGTTTTGGCTTAGGCTAGGCCTAACCTTCACCCAATCCTAAATCCAACCCAACCCTAAATTTATTCTTGACTATCTGTGAAAATGTGGAGATAATCGGTGAAATTGTACATGCACGAGTGTTTAACCGGAGCCTTTCAAGCTAAAAAAGTACAAAGATTGAAAGCTCTCGATATCATCATGGATTATCACAGCAATGTTTCAAACACATAAATTCACGCCCAAACACTAACCAAATGAGTATGTTCATCGGCTCGTACAGGGTTTGATCCCAAGTTGATCAGGATCATCAGAGCCAAAGCTGCACCAGGGATCCTCAGGCCTTTAGAATCACCCAAATCAGTCGCCTGGAGCCGCATTCTCATTGGTCAGAATTCGGCGAAAAATTAGGCAATAAATCCGAAGAGAACGATTAATCAGTCATGAAGAAATAAATAAAATAAATAAATAGTTTATGTGAGAAATGTTTCAATGTTTATAATAAATGGCGCAGCCACGTCACACCCCCACCCTCGTCAGATGGCGCACAGGTAATAACAACAATTCGTCCATGATATATCGAGCACTCTATACTTTAGATTATTAATATTTAGATTGTAGTCGATTTATTTATTATAGAATTGATACGGTACTAATTAACCCGATTGGGTTAGGGAAAATTACCGAGTAGGTTCGGGAAAATTGAGAATTGATTCCACCGACAACTGCACGTGTTCGTAAGAGGCGACTGAAGCAGATACGACAGTGGAGAGTTGATAGCCATGTGGCTATACTTTCTGTATAATGGACCAATTGCCAATTGGGCATGCAAATTCCAGTATGGCGGAGATCTAGGCTTCCACATCGGTTGTGGCACTTTGATTCACGACTATTTGACTCTCCATTGTTCATTCCTTTTTTCTTCCTTTTTTCTTTTTCTTATTTTTTAAATAGTTTTTTGGCTGGCACCGTCGGATATTTCTTTAATACTTATCGGCTTGGCTTTGGTTCTCATATAGTGCTCGATGTTGTCATTGATGACGCTAGCACTCTAATTAAGTGCGTTGTCGTTGTTGTTGTACGGTACATTGGAGAGTCTATAATAAACCATGGGCTTTCTTCTCCGCGGTAATCAATTGTTCTAATACCTGAACCAGATGCCTTAATTAGCCTATTTTAGACTCAACCCGTTCTGAGAACAAAAATTAGGCTACTCATTTACTGTTGGATGGAGCCCAGCTCCATACTGTTCATAGTGCTTGATGTTGTCATGGGAGATTGTAGCACTGCTGTCGTTGTTGTGCTGCGACATTTAAAAAAATTAATTTCACATAGCCGTGGATACAATTCATGAAAAAGCAAAAATTTAAAGGCCCTAACTTTAAAAGTAAAATTTAGAATTTATCCCGAAAATTGGTTTTAAAAATCATGCAGTTCAACAAAAACAAGGTGAGTGACAATACCTATAGGCCTAAGGCTAAAGGCAATGGTTTCAAACTAATTCTTGCTGCTAGCAAAAATCCATTCATGAGAGGTAGATCGAGTCAACAATAATTAATAGAATGAATTTCTATTAGGCTGCAAATTGTCCTTGGACAGTGTATCAATGTGTACTGTGAATTGTGAGTTACTATGAAAATTAAAAAAATAACTAGGTTATTTAAGTAACTAGCCAATTGAGCGAAAAATTGATAGGCGGCAGACCTGTCACCTGCCGTCGTTTGTAGGATTAGTAAAGGTTTCCACGAAAATAAAAAATTTACACAAAGCCACATCTGGCGAATAGAATTTAATTATTACGAAATTTCGTCCTCTAGATAATTCCTTGAGCTTAAAAAAATACATATTATAATGTAAAGCGGCTATTATCTATAACACAAACAATGACAAACAACTATAATTAATTTTGTAATCAACATTGTTTTTATCTTAATTTAATTCCAATTCAATTTAACTGTCATTACGGATTGTAAGAGTCAAATGTCCATGGTGATTATTACACCACAATTATAGTATCTCGTTGATACTCTAATATCCTTAGAAACCTGTCGGACTGACTTTTGTCGTGTGCTGTAAATCGCTTTATATCTTTGCGAGGCTGCTAGTGTTGCAAAACATTAGACGGCCTAAAAAAATGTGTAAAAAAAGAGCAAAGTATTAAATAGAAGGCATTACCGTGAGACCGTCTAGTCATACACAGATGCGGATTATGGGGATGGCATAGCCCCCTCGTCCTAGGTCAGGGCCCATCGGCTGCCCCCGTTATTTAAAAATTACTGAAGGCCTAATTTGACCAATTCAAATACTTATTTGGACCCTCCCTTCGATTAGGCTGATTTAACCTGGCACACTTCTCCAAACAAATGCATGTGTTCTCAGCTATCATCGTGATCTATCATCGTGTTAAAATGGCCGATCTAGGATTTTTACCCCCCCTCCCTCGATAAAAAAAATCCTCGATCGGCCAATGCATTCATACATAACTCATGGTGGGGCCTCGATTCCTCATTACATGTCCCAAAAAATCCAAGTTATCGTCTTCAAATGATTCAATATTCCAATTTCCTTGTGGTGATCACTGTAGACTTTTAGCTTACTAAATATACTGCCATACTAAAAAAATAGAACAACTGCTTACTAGTTGAGATAAACTAGACTATTTTAATATCAAGTGGATCATAATAAGAAAACAAGTAGGTTATAGTTTTTGTAAACAGTAATTTACTATCGTTTAATTTTATTGTGAACAAATCGTTGCAAGTTCTTGAAGCAAGTCAATTTTTTCGAAAAACATTGTAAATTACTACTGTACATTGTAATTTCATTAGTATAGGTAGCGATACCAGGTGGTACCGATACCGATACCGTGGTATCGGTACCGATACTGATACTACCGATACCGATACTAACAGTCTTACAAAATAGTGAATGCAGAGAATGTAAAAAAAGTTGCGCGCTTCGCGCGCTTACTTTTTTGGATTTTTCAATCAAGGCGCCCCCTTGAAATTTTCTTCGCCCCCCCCCCGAGCGGCAAAACCTAAATCCGCCACTGCATGGAAATCTTGTCCTATATTAACTTTAAAACTTATGATAGGGCCTACTATATAAACAGATTTTGGATTAGAGACTTTCAACCATTATTTCAAAACTACCAATAATTCTAACTCATCGACATTAGAGATCTTTAACAACAAGATAAGTATAGCTATATCAGTCAATTAACAGAATACAAGGCTTGCGTTTCTTGATAGTTGAACATGTAAATCATACCTTCGTTGTTTCATTTACTGCCCGCAGGAGAGATGCCTGAAAGAAAATGTTTAATGTTTAATTTTTAACGTTTACTATGGTATATCGTGCCAAGGCATCTCTATACTTTACAAAATATTATGATAATACATACAAATATTACACAGGTTAAGTAAACACACATATTTATTTATTTATTTATACATCTATTTCACGTTACCGATTTTACCAGAGTTCTCAAAGACCCGAAGACACTAACAAGCGCCCCGCAAAGGCAATCAACTTAAAGGCACGACATAAAAGCAATGCAATAGACAAGCAGCTATGTCATATAAAATTTAAACACACACACATGGTAATGTAAAAATGATGCGAGATATTGCTTATTAACTACAATGTAAAATCCATTAAAAGATGTACATACACATGTAGCCTACTAGTTGTCAGTTTAGAAAATCAGGGCACTCAACGGAAGTGTCATCAGCTGAGCCGATGGCACCTTTGGAGTTTTGTGTTATAACACTCACTCTCATAACACTCTCATATCACTCTCATTACACTCACTCTCACTTACTAAAGAAATTAATTAGCCCATCAGATTGGAACAAACCCGATCTTTGTTTTTGTTATTGTCCGGATCTCGCGGGTCTCCAACCAGCTGTATGGCAGATTTGACGTCGTTTTTCTTGGCCGCCAGATGCAGAGCAGTGAGTCTAACTCTGCCACCTCTTCTGTCGTGGTCCATGAGTAAGGCTGCAATAACGTTGTGACCTTGTTGTATAGCCACCGAAAGAGGCGTAAAACCGTCCTAACAACCACAACAACACCAACAGGGGCGCCAACTATATTTAGGATATCTGGCGAGAAAGCAGGCACGAAATACTTTAATTAAGCTTTAGCAACCGTTCAGAGTTTATCGTGATCATAGATTAATACACAATAGTGAATAGCAGAGCAAGCAATTCATTTAATATGTCAAGCATTGAATTATGTCAAATTTATTAAATTATTAATTTATTCAAATTTATTAAATTATGTCATTAAGTATGTCAAGCATAGGATTCGACTTCGTTCTGATATAAAATTCACATGCAGGCTTCAAGTCCTGCAAATCCATCTTGACTCGTTTAATGGACCTCCTTTCTCCAAGATGAAGCTATTGCAATAGCTTGCTTTGTGACTGAGTCAATCTCTTCTTAGACTTAGAATAAGGGGCTTAGAATATTCTATCCGGGCGACTAAGGAATGGGAGTTAACATATTCTGCAATGGTTAAGGTGATTGTTATTTATATTGCTCACAGGCCTATCATGTTTCATATCATGCAACGCATTGTATCAGTTATTAGTTTCCAGAACTTGTTTTATTTTTACCTTAAGGGAATTGAGGAACTTGATTAAAATTGACGCTGACGCTTTCGTCGATTCTATTGCAGTTATCGCAAGCATTAGTTATATTGTGCAAATCCTGTGGGATTGTAGTAACCGTAACATCACACTCGATGTTACGGTTTTATATCTGTTAGTAGATCTATCGCATATATTCTTACATTTTGTTACTAAACTCGAGTACCAATTACATTGAAGATTAGGGCTTCTTGTTGTAACAAATTATCCAAAAAACTGCCTGTATCTCTTAGGACCCTATGAAAGATGTCCTTACTGGTTGTTACACATGGCACATTGGTCCAGTGTCCGACTCAGCTTCCATAGGTTCACGGTTCGAATCCCAGGTTCACCCGTCACTGATATACAGCGAGACTTACGTTTAATTCGACCTCTATTTTAAGTATCCGTATATTTTCACACGTGACAAGCGCATATCTAGTTTCATTATTTAGTTACTGTTTTTTAATAATATTTCTTCTCGTCGCTCCACGATCAATCGTACCTTAACCTTTTTATAGCGCCTCAATGGCAACAAGCGCAGATACACGATGCACCTTCCATCTTCCAGGCACCGATACGCCCAAGTTTGTCGGGAATATTTCGTCGATTGATCTGGGAAGCGTTCGCCGCATGCCGCATCACTCGATTCTGAGGCAAGCATCCTAACCGCTTCACCAATCCCGTCGGCATTAGACTATGTTTTTTACGCAGACATTGATGAAGACATAATTATCACATGCTAAATACCACACTAAGCTTTGTTAGATATGATTTAGCTAAGCCTTTTTGGTGCGTTTAATTTGTGGGATTTTTCGATTTTGCCAAATTAGTGTGTAATGAGAGTTAGTAGAATTTAAATATAGTTAGTTTCTTGAATCTGCCAGAGCAATCAAAATTCCATAAATCAACAATTGGTAACTGGTGAGGCATCAGTCTCATGCCCTTGGAGAAGTGAAGTAGCCTAGCATGTCATATGCCACAACCGATGTGATAAGACGTCTGCAAATCTTGAATTTGAGCCAACAAGGGTCAAGTACACCAGAGTCATGTCACAGGCCACTCTGCCCTTCGTTGCGGCGTTCTCGTTAGTCGCCTCTCAAGACACGTGCAGTTTTCGGATGGTCTTGATTCTCATACTTTCGGAATCAACCTGGGAAGATATTAAGGAACCTACACGAGAACTTGAGAGTAGGCTACATATCGTTGGACATGTGTAGTCTATAATACTCTATAAACCTACTACCCATATTAAAGAGGAGACAAACCTCTCAAACATCATTTGCACCACATGATCTATGGAACATACCTTGTGAGGCGGCGGAGCTGCTAGAGACCTGGCGGCGGGCCCTGAATGGTTAGCCAAGACCCGCCTTATCGTTCTACAATGCATATACACGGCTGACCCACTGTGGACAGGGTGAGAAACT
>JAQFZF010002064.1:0-12955 GCA_034695365.1 Enchytraeus norvegicus
TTAAATACACAGGTAAACAAAAATAGTAGCCTGACAGACCATAGATAAGCAGATCTTTGTTTGTAAACAAAAAGGACGTTATAGATATTGATCATGTTATTGTTGCTCACCCCGCTGAATATAGATGACGTCAACCAATCAATCAAACATTACTCCAATATACAATTAGTCGCTAATTATATTATTAGAGTGCACTTTCAATCAATTAGTGTCTAATTGTTATAGTGCACTCTAAATCAGACATTACTCCTCGTGTTGTTGTTGCTCACCCCGCTTGAATGGTGCTGACACCCACTAATCAATCAAACAGTGATTTATCCAGCCCATTAGACAGGCACTTTAAATCAAACAGTGGTTAATCCTCATGTTGTTGTTGCTCACCCCGCTGAATGGTGCTGACACCCGCCAATCAATCGAACATCCAATTATTAGAGCGTTTTAATCTAAGGCACTTTAAGACAATTAGACGGGCACTTTAGATTAAAGTGATTAATCTCCATGTTGTTGTTGCTCTACTGAATTTCTCCCGACATCCACTATGCAAACAGTGATTACTTCACGCACTTTCTATTAGAGTGCACTTTAAATCAAACACAGATTAATCCTCAATTTTATTGTTGCTCACCCCGCTGAATGGTGCTGACACCAACTAATCAGTCATTACTTTAATATATCACTCAAGTGATTACATCCCAGGGGCTTGCAGGTTTCAATCAACTAATCATGACACAATTCTTTAGATGCGCTGTAAAATGGGCTGTTCAATCACTCGCTTTAAACATTCTGCCATTTTGTAGTTTTCTTTAGTTCTTTTTGTTTGTGTACTTTCTATTGCACTGTATTACTATTTTGATAGTGAATAAAGATCATATATAAATAAATCTGAATAAGTACTCTGAATTTTAATTAGGCACGGGAACATAGTGGTCACGTGACTCCAACTCACATTCTTTTCACTCCACCCGGATCGGATCACGGCTTCAAACCCATGGTACTCCAATTCACCTCTCTCCCACACCCCCGCCCTCTCCACATAATTACCCCACCTCTCTCTGTCTCTCTCTCTCTCTCTCTCTCTCTCTCTCTCTCTTTCAATCTCTCCCTATGGATCAGCGATAGAAGAGATCAGCGATGTCTTTATGGAATATACATGTATACTTCTTTTTTATAGTTTATTCTTTATTTTATTTCAACATACATTTAACAAAATATAGCAGTTCATCATAAGAATAATAACGTCACTAACATACAGAGACCATTTTGTGTGACCATACAGAGTTATAAAAACTCTGTATGGGCACACGAAATGTTCAACGTTGCACTCGGTGCACTAGTGGCCACTCTTGCACTGTGGGACTGGTATAACTATGTATAACCATGGTAATTATTGACTGATCGTTGAATTGAATAGCAATCTTGTATTGGTTAAGCATTGTAAGTTACCCTGGCAATTTAGTTTCGTTTTCAGTTTAGTCTTGTATGCTAAACGTAGTTTGTGAGCTGTGACTTAGAGCGATCCGGTGTTGAATTGAAACGGTGGTTCAGAGCACCAATATTTTGTTACAAGAAAATGTGTGATTTTGTTTATTTGATTGATTTGTTATATTGTGTTGCTGAAGTAGCTTATTAACTTTAGAATTGCAAATATAGAAGGACGGCGTTTTCCTAGCCTATATGAACATTTTAGCTAGTAGGTGTCAATTCTATACGGTTGGACGGCAGGTTCACGGCGAAGTGAAGCTTGAATTATTCTAAACTCTCTTCAAGGTCTATATTTCATATTGACTAAAAACTATGTTTAGCATATTTAATAATATAAACTAAACTGAATTCGAACGATTGAGCAGTACAGGGGCGCAACTAAGGGGGGACTGGAGGGGGCTCAAGCCCCCTCTAGACCGATTTGGGTGGGTCCTGTAATTCGTCCAGATTCGATGACTTTTTAATACGGGGGTGGGTCGGAACTTTGATGACAAGGGGTCCGTGGTCGGGGTTCAAGTCATGATGACATCATCAATTTGCAAACTTTCACACCTTTTTTTAGCTAAACATTAGATCCGCATTATAAGTTTTTTCATGACCAAACTTTTTTTAAAGATATTTATGTCATTAAATTTTCTCCAATCAAATCAAACGATTTGCTAGCAAATACGATTTTTTTTCGAAGCTGTAATATATATTCACAGAAAAAAGTAAAAATTGATTGGTATTAATTATTGGTATTAATTGCTTACTTTTTCTTATTATTTATTTTTCTTTTGGGAGTCCCAGTAACAAATCGCACTTTATGCGCTACCCCGGTGACCGACCGCGCTTTGCGCGCTACTCCGGTGACCGACCGCACTTTACGCGCTACCTTAAAAAATGTGAGCCCCATCCAGCGGAAATTCCTAGTTGCGCCACTGGAGCAGTAGGTTATATGTGCTGTTTGCGTGTGCGATGAGTCGCTAGACGCTGTTGGTCATCATATACCTGATATCTGTTGGACATGTTTGTTGATTCGCTACACGCTGTTGTCTATCATCTACGTGATATCAGTGGTGTGCTGGCACTCTGTTGGACATATTTGTTGAGTCGCCACACGCTGTTGTCTATCATCTACGTAATATCAGTGACGTGCTGGCACTTTATTGGACATGTTTGTTGAGTCGCCACACGCTGTTCTCTATCATCTACCTGATATCTGTCACGTACTGGCACGCTATTGGACATGTTTGTAGAGTCGCTACACGCTGTTCTCTATCATATACCTGATATCAGTGACGTGCTGGCACTCTATCGGTCAGAGGATGATCTCTCTCAGATTCAACGCTGTCACGCTTGATATGGTGGGCGGCATCGTGTTCACCATCGTCCTTCTCGCCTTCACCGGCCATATGACGGCAAGGGTTATCATGAAGGTATTCCCCTCATATACATTCAATCAATAGAGCGATCGCCAAGCATTTAATATGTTTACTCGATATCTCGATCGATCATTTGACTGAATTGTCTGAATAGTTACCAGTTACTGTCAATGTATTCTTCTTCTTTCAGGTGTCCTGCCGGTTCCCAGCTTTGACGGTCATGGTTTTCCGAATATCTCTGTCTCCAGCAAATCTAATAATTTCTACTTCTTCAACGTTTATCCATTCACTGAGACCCTTTGTATAGGTAATTCTTTGTTATCCTTTACAACGCTTTCCTTCAATTTTTCCGCTTATGATTATGTTTTCTATTTCTTTATTCTTCATAACATGACCAAAAGGGTTCATCTGCCTGTTCCGCCCAGTATTTAATATAATTCTTGTTGTTGCCATCCTATTTAAAACTTCATTTGTAATGTGCCTTGTGTAAGAGATGCGCAAAATTTGTCTATAGAACCACATTTTAATAACTTCTAATCTTTTGGTCATAGCTGTCGACAGTGTCCAACATTCACTAGCATAAAGTAGAATTGAATATACAAATGTGTTATGGACATTCATTTTCGTGCTTAGTCGTATACTGCGGTTATGGAAGATGTTAGTTAGTTGATAGAATGTATCCTTTGCCATGGCAATTCTGGTCTTTATTTCCTAGATGCATTTTCCATCATTAGTTATCCAAGTACCTAAGTACTTGAAATTTTCCAGCTGCTTTATTGAATTTCCTTTCAGTGTATTTCTGCAATCTATCACGTTCCTACTTTTACTGACAACCATACATTCTGTTTTCTTTAGGTTAATTGACAGGTCATTTTCTTCGCTGTGTATATCTATAATGTTCAGCATTTTTTGTAGTTTCTCTTTTGACTGTGCAATAAGTACTATATCATCTGCATATCTTAATTCATTTAGCGTATATCCACCCACCATCAACCCGCCTATACCATCGAGGTGTCTCATAATGTTTTCACTGTATAGGTTAAATAAATCTGGTGATAGTACGCATCCTTGTCTGACTCCCCTTTTTATACTCGTAAACTCTCCAAGTTCGTTTTGATGTCTTATTGCAGCAGATTGATCCCAAAAACAAGTTGCTAACAAGCCGTCTATATGTTCCATCTAAATCCAAATCGTGTAGCATTTTGAGTAGTCTACTGTGTCGAACTCTATCAAATGCCTTGTTAAAGTCAATGAATCACAAGACTTAGTAGAGATCTTTTTTCACTTCTACGGCCCTTTCGCAGACATTCCTCAATATAAATATAGCATTCCTTGTTCCTGTGTCATTCATGAAACCGCAGTGTGTCTTCTTTGTCTCTGGTCGGATTTTATTTCTCATTCTTTGCATTAAAATGCGGAGTATTACTTTAAGCACAAACACTCATTAGACTTATTGTTCTATGTAGTACACATTCTGTTGCTCCTGGTTTCTTAGGAAGCGCTATAAATATTGATTTTGAAAGATCATCTGAACTGTAACGATACCAATTATCATTTTGTGTTCTTTGATTTATACTTACATAAATATCTGTCAGTATGCCTATGTCTACCGGACGTTTGTACAACTGAATTCTAACTAGGCTACTACTATTATTCAGACGATTGTCATTACTAATCGAGAGTTCAAGGTTATATTTCTATGAGATGTCAGGATTGCACAGTATGGAACGGAACGAGTGTCCAGAAACAAGCAAGAAATGGTTTAATTGTTACAATAGCCTACCAGCTGTAGCAGCTGTCACTGTGCCAACTATTTGCAGCTGTGGCAGCAAATTCCGCTGACAACGTGGTCAGTTAATAGGTTAATAGCTGAACAAGTAGGTCAGTACTTGGTGGTCAAGCAAGCTACAATTGTGATAAATTCAGTTCAGTCGTAAAGTTTTGGTCAGTTCATTTGAGTTCAGGCACAAAGAATACTGAAAGAGGACCTGGTAGTACATGTAAGTAATTTTTTCATATTTATTTGTTTACAACTTATGACTACTCGATTAGATGACAAAGTGCAGAAGTGTCCGTGAAAATGTTATATTAGGCTATCTTTTATTCCTAAAGAATAAAGGAATAATATTGTGAGTGATATGTGCACATTAATATAGGAACATGTAGAAAAATTCAAATGTGTCGACTCATGTTAATTTTTATTGCAGATTTATTTTTACTTTTTTAGGTGGCGATTGCTTTACGTGTAGGTTCCCATAAACTAAACTGTTCACAATTTCGAGGTAACTGTTGAAAAACATTTAGATTTATTGATAAATGCCACGGTTCATTTAGCTCGTATTAATGCAGTGGTTCTAAAACTGTTGGTCGTGATAAACGCTTCTCTAGTGCAGTCTCAATGGCAATTGAACGGGGCGGGGCGTATGCATTAATTATATTGATCATAATAAAAGTTTAGCGTACGTCTCCTCATCCAGGGAAGATGTCAACAGGGGCATTAGAAATAGAACAGCAATAGAATAACAAATTATTTTGTTTTAAGTTTAGGTGATTATTCATCCGATTAATTGATTGATTGATTGCAGATCAGAAGATGGAAGGCCAGAGTAACCTGCTGCTATTGGCCGAGGCAGCTTGTCTGGAATACGTTCGAATGACGTCGATGTCTCCTACAGAGCCGGGCAGAGAGTTCCAGGGGCCTGATAGATGTCGTTTGACTCAACAGCGCAACAGTAGAAGTGGTAAGGTAATACATTTTGTAATGTACCAGTATATTAGCATTTCGTTAGAATCTAAAATATATTTGTAAAAACTTAACTATTTTACTTAAATGTTAGTTTTTATTTATTAGAACATTTTTATAACACAATCAAAACGATTTACGCACTACTCGATACCCGTGCCACAAAAAATATAAACAACTCGGAGCCTTAGTGTAAGCTCGGACCTAGCTCGGTGTCGCTAGCCTACTCCCCGAGTCTCCCTTCATGGGCCTTCGTTCAGTGTCCTGTGTAAGGCCCGTCTATGATAGGACCACCGGGCGTAGGCGCTGTTGCTAGGTTGGACTCAGCGCATTTTCTATGTTGTTTTGTGATAGTATTTCATTGTTGTCGCTTTGTATATCTAATAATCTAAACAAATATCTAGATATATTTTGTATATCTAGACGTGTTTAGTACCATTTAGGGTGAATTCTAAGTTATATTCAGGCGAGATGGGCATTTTGCAAGATTTTCGAAATCTGCTAATCTTATCGTCAACCTGTTGCCCGTGTTGAGTCCGGGAAACTTGAGAATAGACCAACCGACACCTGCAATGGTTCTGCATGTGTTTCGTAAGAGCCGATTAAGGCAGATACTGCACTGAAGAGCTGGGTGGTCTAGTCTATGGCTTCTGTGTACTAGACTAATTGGTCACTCAACTTCCAGACTCATAGAGGCCTTGCCATATTGTGAGGTCTACGGCAGGCTAGACTACTTTTTCTTTCACTGTTCTAAAAAGCGCCTCTGAGATAATAAAAAAAGTATATGGAGCACTATAAAATGTCATTTTTAAAATTGTATTGTATTGAACTCTAAGTGCATGCCACTCTTCAGTTAGTTTTATTTCAATTAACTAAATTTATTATATTCTTATATCTACTATAATTGTAAACCATTTATACTTGGTAGTGTGGTGCTTTTAATTATAATTGATGGTTAATATTTAGGGTTGCCTAAAGAGAACAACATACCATGCCAGGTGTGTGGAGACAGGAAACTCGTATCTCTTCATTATAATGCCATGACATGTGAAGGGTGCAAGGTAAGCTTCTACTAGTTTATGGCATTTTATAAATGTTCTAAAATTACGAATTGTTGCACTATTAACATTTTCATTAAACTGCAGTAAATACTTGATTGACAAATTGTGCTGTCATCTTGCAGTTTTCATTATTTTCTGCTTCTCACTTTTTTTCACTGTCCTCACATTCGTTATTTTAGTTTGCTACTTTGCATCACAGTACATCATTTCACGAGTGCTTGTTTTGCATTGCCGTTTGCAGAAAGATTAACATTATAGCTGCTGAAGTTTTGATTGGTTGTGTATAATGAATTCTTATTGGTTGTTGCCGTTTTATGGATTCCGGTTACGAAGATTGCCGTTGACTTATTAGAGATTAAATGTTTAAAATAATCTATAGTAAGTTTTCTCGTTCGGTCGCTAATAATGGCATTTATAGAACTAATTCCAGATTTAACGCTGCTTTGAATCTACGTGTTTCAATACATCTAGATTCAGGCGCGCAGAGGATTCTAGTCGTACACCTACTAATCTGCAATCGAGACGCTGAACCGATGCGCTACACGGTTCGGCCAGTACCATGACTGGTACGATTCCTTGAATTTCTTATGAATTAATTTTGTTGTTGTTATTATTGTGCAGGGATTCTTTCGACGAGCCATCCATCACTATGGGGAGGCAGGGTACAGGTGCCTGAATGGCGGGAGGTGCCCCGTGGATGTTCGTTCACGAAACACCTGCAAGTACTGCCGCCTGCAGAAATGTTTAGGAGTAGGAATGTTGGCGCAGAGTAAGTAAATTGTTACATCTCATTATAGAATAATAATAATAAGTTTGACGTCCGTTCCTCGTCCAATGATGATGTCCGGAACGTCGGCCTTATGTGGGAAGTCGCTGATATAATAAAAAATTCGTACAATACACTGAGGATTTAATGTCCTGTTCCTCCCCGAAGGCTATGTCAGGAACGCATAGATCTGTGCTACAGCAGAAAATATGGACAAAAGTAAAGTTTAGACGCTTTTAGGATCCATTTTTTCCAGTTTTGTCACCCGGCTAAAAATTAAACGGAGCGACTTTGTTTAATTGCAGAATGCTTGATTACAGAAAAAGTTAGTTTTATTATTAATCATCAATGTTAAAGAAAAACTGAATTGCATTTAAGCCTATTAAAAAGCAGATATAGAAAAATATCTAAGCTACTGGGAAAAGGGGCATGCTAATACTTTTCACTATTTATTGTGTCTAATCTAGAATAAACTATGGATCTTCGCAACTGATCATTGTTTGTGTCAATAATGTAATGTCTATATACTCTATACATTGTATGGATTGGTAGCTACATCAGTAAAGTTTCCAACTACGGATCAGTATGTGCGGGGTTTGAATCCGAGGCTCGCCCGTCACTGATATCCCTTTCAAGAGATGGAACTGACGTTAACTTCGGCTTTATGCCTTTATTGCATGGTGCATGTATAATTTTTATACTTGTTTATACATAGGCTTATTCATAATTTAGTGACCTGATCCAACATTATAGAATACTTTTTCAAGTGATCTTCGATCACGGATCATGTACAATAATTGTACATGTATTACAACCTTCCAGTGCACGCTCGAACCCCATTTGTTTCCTCCTTAGATCTCTTTAATAAAACAGATTCTCTAGCCCTGGCTAATATTGCACTCTTTCGGATCTCACTTTTTCTTCAGTCCCTGCATTGGCAAGTGTGTTCTGGACGTATGAAAAGTGCAGTTGCATTAACTTGAATAGTTTGCTTGAGACGTCCTTGACATCGCATTCGGGTGAGGAACCGGACGTTAAATCCTCATTGTATTGCGATGTAATCCTATTCCTTTGACAAAGTCATGGATAGACAACACGCAAGTCAATAGATCTGTAAGATGATTAATGAATTGATGTTGTGATTATCTCAGAGGTTAAGGTGGGCGAGGAGTTGGAGGCTCACCGTAGCGTCAGGTTAGCCAGCAAGAGAAAGAGAGGGATCGAGAGAAAACAAAATTCCTCTTCAATTCTCTCGGGTTTGCTTACTGGAGAATCCAAATATTTTCCAACAAATTCTTGTAGCGGAGAGCTCAGATTTTATAATCATCCTACTTCTGGCTGTGCTGCTTCTGGTCATTCAACTGTTGGTCATCCCATTGCTTGTCCTACAACCTCCGGTCAACTTACAGTCCATTATTCCGAGCCATCCCATGAAGTGAATCATAAATCCTCCTCTACGGATGATTTAGAAACGAGCGAAGATTCATCGTACGGCAGACCACTGGACTTGCGCTTTAGTTGATATTAACACAGCGGTAATATCCCAACGAACTGAACGTCATTGTATTAATTTGTAAATTATTTCCGGTAATATCATCGGATGAGAAACGGGCCGCGAATTGAGTGTATTGATTGACTGATAAATTGATGTTACTGTTATAACTGCAGAAACTGATTTACCTAAAATTAATTGAAATGTCAACTGTTATAACTATAGAAACTGTTTTCTTACTGAAGCAATAATATTATATAACATCTAACGGGTCAGGAAGAATCAGATGCTTATTTAAGACCCATATAATGGAGAATGGAGAGCCAAGTAGCCATGGAGTAAAGCGCCACAACCGATGTGGCAGCCTAGACCTCTGCCAGACTGGAATTTGAATGACCAATTGGTCCATTCTACAGAAATCCTAACCACATGGCCATCAACTCTCCACTGCCGCATCCGCTCCAGTCGCCGCTTACGAACACGCGCAGTTGTCGGTGGGATCAATTCTCAATTTTCCCGAACCCACTCGGGGAATAGTCTTTAAAGTAATTGAAATGTCGACTGTTATAATTGCATCAACTGTTTTACCGAAAGAATAATCTTTGAAGTTTAATTTGAACAAAGTTACGTTTACTGTAATAAAGGAAAATTGTAAACAAATGCTATAGATAACATTCTTGTTACATCATGTGGAATTTGAGATCGTATCATAAATTCACAATGCATATTTTCGTAACGGCTGTAAGTGTTCTGTGGGACTAGAAAAGACAGCCTTTTCCTCTTATAGTTATATGGGGATCTAGGCTACATGGACCCGGTCACCCTGATATTATAATAGAGCATTATTATTATATGGACCCCGCTATTATATTATTACATGGACCCCGCTGGTATTATTACATGGACCCCGCTGGTATTATTACATGGACCCCGCTGGTATTATTACATGGACCCCTCTGGTATTATTACATGGACCCGCTATAATAATGAGCACTATTAAAATAGTGCTCTATTATTATAGCGGCCCATGGATAGTATCATCAGGACATCGGCCTATGATACTTGTTATTAACTAGTGAAAAGGCCTTTGATGAAATACCTTTTTTGGGGGCGGACCACCCCACCATTCAATGGACATGTACATGGAGACGACGAGACAATGACCCACATACAGTCTCTGACGGTATCCTCGGATACGGAGGCCGACGATAAACTTAGCTTTACAGCTTTACAGGACAGTCGCCCAGACCACGGGAAAGGACAGTCACATATTAGACCGCTAATTACTCTTCAATAACAGGTAAAATCTATGAAACTCTTTGTCACAGAAACTGCTCCAGAAACGTTAGAAAACTTGCGTTTTGTATTGTTTCATAATAACAAGACTTTATAAGTACCGGTATTGGAAACCGAAATAATAACAGGAACATGATATTAAACCACTATTTCTAAACATATTATTATAATTTTGAGACGGTCCCGACAGCGTCATCTCATCAGGCAGGATTATTGTAACTGGGCGAGGCTGTAGCACAATATTGTGTGTATTACTGCGCCTCTGTCTAGCTTTACTGCATCAATTGAAAGCTTCTAGATATAAATTTTAAGCTTCAAAGTCTATTTTCTGAATATTTTTTATTTAGTTATTGAATTGTCTGCTAAATATGTCTAAAGCACTTTGGTCATTTTTAGTATTACTGACAGTAGTCGTGCAGATGATGCGAAGTTCTAATGGAAACATTATATTATTATCTGATAACAACGGATCTAAAGGTGAGTTCTATTTAGACTTTAGTAATGTTAAAAAGCGATATAATTAAACAGTTGGCCTTATACATAGATTCTTTTATTGCTAATTTTTGAGTTGACGTCGAATTACATAGGGAAAAAATTGGAAGAAAATACTTGTTTCGAGATTTTTTGCATACTCTCGTATTCGCTAGTGAGCGACCAGTCGAATGATACTGACAACCAGTCCTATGTAGGCCTACGTCAATTAGTACATAGTGTAGCCGAACTTTTAAGATAGATCTTTGTATATTATGAACTATTACTTTAAATGCTCAACGATCCCTCGCCAACGAATTTTTAAGTAGGCTACGTTAAATGAGCGAAGACCAAATAATTGCATCTGTCGACGGAGATTGGTGAAACTGTCGATGTGTTTTTCTCCATATCGAGTGATGGTTAGTTGCGTGGGAACGATTGCAGGTCGATCTTCAAAATATCCCCAGCACCCTTTGGCACGGGTGTGTATCAATGCCTGGAAGATGTAAGGTTAATCGTGTACCGCCGCTTGTGCAACATTGAGGCCTCTTTCAAAAGCCATGATACGATTAATCATGGATTAGTAAAAAATCACAAAATAGCAACTAAGAGAGGAAGCTATAATGTGCGCTTGTCATATGTGAAAATATATTTAAAACGAAATAATAAAAGGTATAGGCCAGGACCAAGTTTCCTACGTTACTCAAACACATCTTCTGTAAAAACAAAATTGTAATAATTAATAAGTTCATAGCAGCAGAGAGATTTCGGTTTGCCTCGCTGGTGTTGCCATCGTTGTTGGTATCGTAGGAATGAAAGCCGCAAAGCTTGGAGAATGAACCATGTTCATTCTTTGAGCGAAAATGGAGACAAAATTCCTTAGGAGCTTAGACGTTCGATAAGGCTTCAAGTAGGCTATATCGGAATCCTTGCAGGATGTCGTATTTTTCGTGAATACCAAGCCGTGGAAAGGATAGATAGGTTGCCCTCACTGACGGTAGTTTTCATTCATTTATGCTATTGTGCTTCATTGTGATGAAATATAAAATTTGAATATAATTTTTCTCTGAAATTTCGCTGAAATTTGAATATCGCTTACTATGCAGAATATTGTCTGAATGAAGAATTCGAAGCTGAGTGCATGAAGAATGAAGTGATAGTGATGAAGAGCGCTGTGTTTGGAAGAATGAGAACTGGACGCTGTATCCCGGACTCGGCTGACGCCATGTTCGCTAGAAATAGAAAC
The DNA here is from genome assembly GCA_034695365.1 of Enchytraeus norvegicus. Classification (NCBI taxonomy): domain Eukaryota; kingdom Metazoa; phylum Annelida; class Clitellata; order Enchytraeida; family Enchytraeidae; genus Enchytraeus; species Enchytraeus norvegicus. The sequence continues at coordinate 11,922 of JAQFZF010002064.1, forward strand.
GATCCAAAGTTTTTAGGATGTTATTCGGACGTACTAAAATTAATGGATGATAAATGCTCTGGAAAACAAACTTGTAAAGTTAAAATTATCTACGAGATACATCAAGTTATATCAAAGCCTTGTTACGATTCACTCAGCGGTTATCTAGAGGCAAGCTACACATGTATTGCTGGTAAGTAGCCTATACTCTATCTCCCATCTTAATATACTGCTTCAATATGAATTTGTCTAATTCTTAAAATTATTTAAACTTAAGTAATGCAGTGAGGCATATTAAAGTGTTTCTGTTGTCCCACACATATGGTCTTATCGGCCTAATAACATTTTCTATGTTTTGGACATGTCTAGTATTGAAAATGACTGCAGCACTGCAAAAACTCTTTTATTGAAAGAATAATCTTTAAAGTTTTACATAAACTGATCTATGGATTGTTTTCACCGAAATGTTACACAACTATGCAATGTGGTGACGGTTCATTGTTAATCAATATAAGTCTTAGGTTACTGTCATTCAGTGCTATTTTGCACTACTGGTGCTCCACATTGTATCTCTACAGGCCAAATCGAAGCATTATTCTGAACGAAGAATCTAGGCTACATGTAGATCAAGAATGCGCCTACCTAACCTCCTAATGCGCCTAATGCGCCTACCTAACCTCCACTTTCATATAGTAAGCTCGATCAAATGTAGGTAGGCCTAAATGCTGTCAATATGCAAACTAATTTTATTAACAACGCAGTTTACAGTCGGATTTGTTATTTTATTATTTCAGTCTACAATTTTCTAGATTTAGATTTTACAGTCGGACCAATAAAAATTGAACGCCAAATTTGCATTCATGTCACAAAAACATAACAAAATTTAATATAAGTCATTTGTTAGTTTGATAATTGATTTGATATGATATTGTAGGCATTTAGTGTTTAATTTATTGTGCAGCCTTTGAACCAGATCGTACGTGCACGGTGTCAGTGACGTCATCAGCTCAGCACTTGATGACGTCACACTCATCCACACAGAGCTGTGGTAGCAG
>JAQFZF010002065.1:0-12954 GCA_034695365.1 Enchytraeus norvegicus
ATATTGTTAATGTTGTCTCTATTACCCTGTATTCGTTACGAATAAAGAGATACTTATAAGCTGAACAGTAAGCGTGATTCAAAACAGTGCAAGTCAAGAAAGGCATGAAAGTCTGATAGAACAGATCTAATATTGGAAGCAATTCAGAAGAAACATGTGCCCATAAATAGATAAACACACACATACCAACATATACAATATACGTACAAATAGAAGCACTGGTTGGTATCCATACCACAGCTCACATTATGCCACACACACTCTCCAAACGTAAGTTATGCTAATATAAAGAAAATTGGAGAACATATCTTACACGAAAAGTATCAAACAAGTAAAATAAAAGCAATGCATTGAGATTCGCAAACTCTATTGATTTACTAATACACTGCAAAGTGGATTAAGCATCAAAATATAGCTCAAGATATGTGAATATATAATATTATTATTATACTAATAACAAAGGTTTAACACGATTTACTCATCCACAGAATATGTTCACGAAAGAGGCCATCTTATAGAGAAACTGGAATATGGAAGCTATCATACCCAGCAGACGAGTTGTTGTGTTGCCAGAAGAAATCTGTGCCGCCATCTGTCGACCAATGGCAGGAAGCTTGGTGGACACGACCTTGTGGTTACCAATGTAGCCAATAGTGTACACGTTAGATTCTCCTGAAATACAACGAACACAGAAATAATAACACATAAATTATTACTGTACTATAAAGTTAGCTATCTTAATTCTTTAGAACTGCTGTATTAAGGTAATGGATATTATGCTCAAAGAGTATAGACTATATGCAGTACTAATTGAAGAGCATAGATGTCACGTTCATGTAATCAAAGCGATAATATGCATATTTCGAAAAGCGTGGCGAGCAGTGTTAATGTAAATTATATAACATATTGAAGAACGCAACTACACAGCAGAAAATCATGCTTAAAGTATGTAAAGAACCAAATAACTTGCATTTGTATAATCTGGACTTAATTTTCCTTTAAACAGATTCAACAGTAGGTAGAATGATGGATAAAAACTATATGATACGGATGCTTTCTAAAGACATTTACTAACTCTATTCCCTGTTTAGTATCCTATAGTAGAAGCTTTGTATATTTTGTATTGCGTTGACATTGTATATCCTTGTGTATGCTTTGTTACTTTCATGTAAGATTTCTGCGTTTTGACAGAGATCAAGAAATGAACGAATATATTATAGACAGAAAATGTAGAGACGTCTTACACTATAGAATGCAAAGCTGTACCTTTACTATAGAACCCCCTCGCACTCTCCTTTCTTCAAATTCTCTCATTTTTGCTGTTCCTGATATGACGAATCAATTCTTCCTTTATTACACTAAAAACATAAAAGGAACAGCTTCAAAAGATGCAACACAAAATAACTTGTGAATTATCAGAACTAGATAAAGAAAATTCGTCCTGATATGGGCCAACGCCCCCTCACCTTCTCATCTCCAACAACATAGAACTCCTTACCTCTCCATATTCGATCCTGCACCACCATATCCACTCTCAGTTGAAACTCAAGACTCATTGCTTACCTCCTTAGAGATTTTTATTTGTACTGTTTTAATTGATAAACGGACTTGCACCGTGTTTTATCCTTTTCTCTTTCAGTTTTCACCTTTTCTATTTTGCTTGTACATATTGTTGTAATTTTGCATTGAGTAAACAAACGAATGAAGATCGAAGAAATGCATCAGGCAGAGAGACATGCTTCAGCAGAATCCTCCAGTAGTTAGACACTGTAGTTAAATCTATTCTCACTCTATAATCCCTTCTGTCCCTCACAATTCTGATCCATACCTCCTCTGAGACACAATCCACTCTGTGACATCCTGCTTCCATATCCTAGGCTTTCTCTGTCCCTACACCGGCTCTATTCCCATTCACAGAGAATTAAAAGATGCATGGATATAATTTCCCTGCGGTCATGATTATTACATTCAAAACAGTTCAGTTTTCGGATTTTTGCTTTAATTTAAATCTGATGAGCTTTGATTAACATATATAAGAATATTTGGTGTAGATTGAACGGAAGTTTTATTCCAATACAGTACAATATAATATGGATTTAACGTCCGGTTCATCATCACCTGACGACGATATCAGGGACGTATCAAACAGTAAAGGCAATATTAACTGTTCCACTCACGAGCTGAGCATGTTGAAAGAGAAAAGATGTCAATATTGGTCAAACACGGTGCAAGTCTATTTATTAATAAAAACCGACAATAATAAAAATTTAAATATCTAAGGCCCGGTAGTTGCACCGAGGGTAAGGCAGTGGCGGCGCCAGCATTTGGGACAAGCCGGGGCACTGCCATGGCACAAGGTCCCGAGACGGGGCACATTATAACCGATGAAAAATCATGAAATGTTGTAAGTAGGCCTACTTGAATTTTAAACATCATGTACTAAAATTATCATTGTACACGAACTCCACCAATCATTACAATTTATACTAGTCAATGTCCATTGTCCATGATGCATGAAATAACACTGGACTAGTATCATGATGAGGTTAACACGATAATGCAGTCATGTTTTCATATCATTGAATTGTTAATTCAAGCAAACAAAATGCAAACAAAAAAATTCATTTTACTGCCGGGGCATCTGCTGCCGGGGCACCTGCCGGGGCACGGCCGTTTTCAGCCGGGGCACGTGCCCCGGCTGGCCCCGGCGTGGCGCCGCCACTGGGGTAAGGGTAAAGGTAAGGGTAAAATAATAATGGGACCTATGTAGAAACCTGAGATAACGTTTTTAAAATGAAGATTTGCACAAATTTCACCTCCAGTTTTGACTAAACAGAAGGTGAATTTGTTATCTCCTAATTTCAGAGGGTAATAACTACACAAAACAGGAGGTAAAGTTTTTTTGACCAAATAATACTGAATAAAATTATTTGTTTACAAAAATTAATTATATTTTATTTTATTAATTAGAATGAATTTCGGGTGTTTCATCTCGCCAAATATATTCTAACCAATAGAATTATAGAAACATCGATGTATAAGAGCTGAAACTGTCTTAAATCTGCTATGAACCAGTGAAAACGACGAACTAATTCACTTTAGAACCATTTCTATAGACTACAACAGTTTTAAAAGCAACAATTTTTTATTGCAAAAAAATTTAATTACCGTACCGGTAAATAATTTTGCAAGATTTTGTATTCTGATTTGATGGCATTCACCGATTTTCAGGAAAGCGAATATAAAATTTATATAATTTTATAACTTCTCAATTTATTTCATTCTTGTTCCATTTCTCCATTAATTAATTCTCAATCCATTTATAACAAAATGAATTAGATATTAATAATTAATAAATAAATAAATAATTAATTATTGATATTAAAGTCCTTCTTGTGTGTCGTTGCCATAGGAACGAGCAGTGTGGCCATATCAAACAATATTTTTCTGAACCAGTACAGAGAGTCCGAAAGTTAATGCAAGTTGTAAAATTATTTGACAGCGCTGAAGGAGAATTATTTAAATTAATTCTCTAATTTATAACTGCATTTGTTTTTACTTTTCTTATTTAATATGCACATTAATTCTAAGTTTAATGGCAAGCTAATTAGGTCAGTGACCTACAATCTTAGCCAATAGAAATTCAGTAAAGGGGTTATACCAGAGGTTAAGCTACCTCTGATTCTTTTTACCTTCTCTTTCGTCCAAATATCCACTTCTATTTTACCTCTTCTTCGGCCTTAGCACAGGTTATTTTTTGTAAACCACAGGTAACTTTACTCTCTCATTTTGCTCTCCGTCTAACTGCCGGGCCTAAGAGTAGAAAAATGAGTGTTAAGTTTGCTGCAGAAAGAAGTTATGAGACAAAGTTTAATATATGCGGCCATAGGATAATAACAAGGAACATTGAATGCAGATGGATGACAAGTTGGGTAAAGGCTAGGCAGACGCATCAGGTTCAAACCTATAAACAGTTACAAAGCCGCTTAGATAATTGAAAACATTGTCTCAGAAAATCATATAATTCTTTAATTCAGCTTGTAGAAATGCGATTCCTGTGGCATTTTGTAATAGTTATAGATACTGTACAAGCATTTAACCTCAGCTTTCTCGTCCCTGATGTTGACGCCGGAATATGAAATTGGCGTTAAATTGCTTTGATTAATTGTACAATGTAGGCCTACCAGGACCATAGTAGCCAATCTTGTAGTCCTACGAGTATTATTAAATAAGAAAAGTTATCTACGCACGTCGCACGTATTTAATTCTGTATTAATTCCAGACTTGCGGCTGCCTTGCCACGTCGTTTGTGGCTCATTACAGTCTAGATTACTTTTGATTTTCATTGTTCCAAACAGAGCCTCTGAGATACCTTGCCTATAGAGGCGCTATAAAATGTCCTTTTTTAATGTATTGTATTGTATTAAATGTTTTCAGATTTATTGGCGGCATGAAATATAATAAAACTAACAAAAGAGTTGGTTGAACATTGTGACTAAAATGAACGTTTCGAACTGGATATTATCTCAATAACTTTATGCTAACCGAAGTGAGTTACAGTGAGGCAGAGGCAAATTGGAAGAATCTAGAAAGGGAAGTGCAGATGCATTCATATTCTGGTGAGTTTTAAAAATTTAGCATTATTAATTTACTGGATTATTTTGAAATTATTGTTTTTTAACATTGTGTATGTGTGTATTTCATTGCATGTATAAGTTGGCCTAAGCTGTCAGATTTTGAGTTCTAAATTATAATAAGAGGTAACAAAAAATTACACCAGTCTCGGTGTTGATTCCGGGAAACTAATTGGTCTTGATAATGGACCAACTGAAAACTTTACATTTTTCGCAAAAGCCGAATAACGCAGATATATCATACTGAGAAGGCAGCGGGAAACGACCTCGGAAGTCAGATCTATATTTTCAAGAAAACGGTTACATTTTAGGTGTGGTTAAGTCGCAGCCTATTTGATTGGATCAATTTGACGATCGATGGAGTGCTCATTAGTGACCGGGACAGCAGACTATGTACCTTGGACCTGCCATTTGGCAGTACACTAGAGAGAGAGAGAGAGAGAGAGAGAGCGCGTCTCGGTGGTTCAGTGGTTAAGCGAGTCGGTATTTCCTGACAAAGTTCCTAGTTCGATTGCAGATAATTCAAACTGAGAGTAAAATCTCTGATCTACAACGAGCTAGCTAAGACGTCCATCCCTTCTTAGGTTAATTGGTAGCAATTAGCATATAGTGGATGATTGATACAGAAGATTACAAAGGCAAACATATGGTCTGGCATATTATCCTACAGGATTGTAGTGGATGTGGCGACCTTACCGCCGGTTATTGACAATTATTGTCACCTAGCTGTCCACTGATATCGGTTGAAAACGGGATCAGTAATGATCTTCATCGAGTATGGCACAGATTTATGTTTTTTGTAATTACACTAGTTATTTTCTTACAATATCACGAACCTCACTCAAAGGCTGAATCAAAGATTCTATAAAATAAAGCAAAGTTTAACGTCTTTCTGTATCGAAGAATCCTATCAGAGATGAACCCAGCTGGCTGGGACTCGATCCTTTGACATCCCGCTTATCAAGCAATCGTTCTACCGTCACGCTGTCCTACCGGGACATGTATTAATTGAATCTGTTTAATGTACTAGCATCTAGTACGCTTTTACATATTTTTCAAGTATCTAGTATCTATAATTAACTCTTATACCTCCTAGTATCTAGTACTCTTTTGAACGTTTCACAAGCCAAGTAGCTTTCAAACGCACTTCAGTGCGGCGATGAGAATCAGGTCTTGTGTTATTTAGAGCAGAGTTCACAAGGCCGGGGATTGATACGTGATTGATGCATTCTGTAGTCAGTGGATCTTGCAGCAGTTCCAGCATGATCATTCCTGTTAGAATCGTGATCTAACGAACAAATCCACTGCGGGATGGTCATTCCTGCAGTGGAAGCTGCTCTAATGAATCTGGCTTACAATGTTTACACGATTTAATGGAAACTCGATGACTACAACACAACGTACGTTCTGTTGTGGAATCAGACAACGACTGAGGAACAAGCCTGTAGGCTGGGTCTTGGGAAAGATACCCCAGATTTTTTGCCAGTTCTCGAACAATTCTCTGCCCCATGATTTCGTTTGGTTCCTAGATTTTAAGAGGTTGCATTTACTATTTCATTACTCTCTACCTTCTCAATGAATATAAAGTTGACCTGCGGTAGAACTGATGCAAATCTGGCGGCGAACCCTGGACCCCTCCCTGGACCCCCTACCTGGACCCCTCCACACGGAGTTGGATGAGGTCAGCATCACGGTTGACTTCCTGTGTACTATCTGTCTATCAAGTGCTGTGCAAGATGGCAGGCCCAAGCCAGCAATCCCAAGCACAATCAACTGCCTCGCTGATTAATGAGAACGTTATTAATCAACAAATCTAAGAAGCTGATCTCAGCACAGAGGCTTTGGCTTCGTCAAACCTTAAGAAATACCTTTTTTATAAATAAAAAATTATGGTCCCTGGGGTAGTTTACAGTTGCTTTCCTCTGTATCTGTATCTGTATCTGTATCTGTTAGTCGCCTCTTACGAAACACGTGCAGAGAAACTTTTCGGGCTATTCTTTAATTCCCCGAACTAAACACGGAAAATCTGTGCATAGCATCATAAAATTGGCCTGAATTCCTCCTCCCCAGATTTGTGAATCTGGAGCCAGCACTGCTGATGAGCGGCCTGGTATTGGCATTGACGCGCTGAACGAGATCTAGCAACGAGTCAATCGATGCGAGGAATAAATGAACGCGGGCCCCCCCCCCCTCGTCAATAAGGACCTGGAGGGGTCTAGGCGCTTTTTGTCGCTAGCTAGCTGGAGGGGAATTATCCGCACTTATCCAATATGTTCCGTGAAAGCTTTGCAACGTTTCACATCGGGTTTGTTCACAAGTACGCGAACAATATTACAGCATGGGCGCTGGGAAATCTTTACGTGTTATTATGATGTGGAATGATTTGGATTTGAATTTAATACTGCATCAGCAACATGATTCATGATAAAGTATACATCATCTCTCTCTTTCTCTCTCAATCTCTCACTTTAACTCTCTCTAGCGCGCTTTGCTCTCGCTCTCACATTCGCTCTCTATCTGTTTCTCTGTATGTGTGTTTCTCTGTCTGTGTGTCTGTGTGTCTGTCTCTGTCTCTGTCTCTCTATCTCTGCCTGTATGTCTGTCTGTCTCTCTCTCTCTCTCTCTCTCTTTCACCTCTCTTCCTATCTTCTCCATCTCTCTCATTGTACTTCCTAACGGCAAGTCCATTGCATCTAGCTTTTAAAATTGTATCTGTATTCTGTTGTTATCTTCTTTTCTATCTCCGAATGAGCCACAAAATGATACAAAGAGCTTACTTAATTTTTAATTGGTAAAACTGGACTTCAGCTCATCGTCAAACACCACATTTTCGCTGCTTTCAAAGGTTGATAATGATGTAAAGGTTCTTGAACATGAAGTCGTAGTTGATCCATGCTAAATTTACATAAAATAATTATAACTAATTTAATATATTCACAATTTAATTTTCGGCTTTTGCTGGCTGACCAATGAACGAGTAACACAGGTTCACTCAACGACCTATGCAAATCCACTTGTTATTAAATCACTTGAAGAAAAGCCCGTTGAGTGAAATACAACGGGTTCTAGATGTCACATAAAATGAAATAAATGATGATATTTGCGGAATACCCCCAGGACCCCCGGGACTATCCTATGGCTCCCCCCAAGGCGACCCAAGACACACAGGGATCCCGGGGGCTTAGCCTATGGCTCTTAAAGGCCACAGGGACCCAGGGGCTTCGCATCCGAGCCAACGCATTGAATGTCGTTGACCCCCCCTCCCCTCATGTAATACATATTTTCCTGAATATCACAGAGAGTTGGGTTCAAAATTTACTAATATACCAACCGAAAACTGCACGTAATTGTAAGAGCTGACGAGAGCATATACTGAGGAAAGCAACGGGATATCTCCTCTGATGCATGTATTTCGAAGTAAAGGATATAATTTTTAATTTTGGTGTAGTACGCTATAAACAGAGTTTGTGATTGGATCAACCTGTTGGTTAATGGCAAGCTCATATCTGTACCTGCCATAGAGAGAGAGAGAGAGAGAGAGAGAGAGAGAGAGAGAGAGAGAGAGAGAGAGATGTGGGGGTACTGACAAGTTTAATAGGGAATTACTACCGCTGTTCATTCTGTTCACGTTAAACATCTACCCATTACAATGCTTCAGCTCATTTTAGAACAGCTATAAATTTGTCATGATGTCCCTGCGACCTAGCTAGGCCATTGTTCTATTAGATTCTTAAAGGAAATTCTAATTATTACAATACAATGCAATATGGGTTTAACGTCAGTTTCATCATCTGGCGACGATATTGGAATATTGGGGGAGTCTCTAAACTTCACAAAAAAACTACATTGCCGTGAGAAATATAACTCATATGTATGTAGATTTTTATCTTCTTTTTATTTCCAAAAATGACAGCCGTACTTGTTTACATAGTTTCCTTTCTTAGTTTCGATCTTTTGGCCATGATTAAATGTAACATAATTAAATATTCACTATTTCTAGTTGACAGTTCTATGTCTATGTTGATAGATATACAGGGTGAGTTTAAAAAAAACCACGGACGAAATCTCAATAACTTTGTCAAAACTCAAGATATTTCAAAAATATTTTCAGGATCAATCGAGGAGGTTTTTTCACATCTAATCTCCAAAGTTGGTCGAAAAATATTAATTATTAAAAAAGTCACAAAGTTTCTACGGAGAAAGTAAAAAAACATATTAACATAGTTTATTCAATAGCCATATGGTACAATATGGATCGTTGGTTGTTGGTTGGTTTAAAAATCAAAAATTCCTTTACTTTACTATACCTAAAAATTTCAGATTTTAGATTTTCTATAGATCTGGAGAAATTTTGAGGTTAGATGTGGAAAAACCTCCTCTTTATCCTCAAAATATGTTTAAAATATCCTGAGTTTTGACAAAGTTATTGAGATTTCGCCCGTGGGGGGTTTTTTAAAACTCACCCTGTATAATTAATTTGGAGCTTCTTTGGACTTGGTACCGTAGAAGAGTAGCAAAATATCAATCGTACGGAAAAAATTACAAACGAAGAAGTCCAGGAAAGAGTCTTAAAAAAGACAGATGATTGAAAATTATGGTGAGAAGTAGAATAAGATCTGGATGGGACATTTTTATTGGGTTGTGGTTTTAACGGGAAGTATCAATCAATCAATCAAGAAACTTTTGTATAGCGCATCTTAACAATGTCTCAGAAGCGCTTCGTTATTAAGCTGAGTTAAGTATATAGATGAGTTTTAAGTTTTGATTAAAAGTTAGCATATGATAGTTTATTGCTACGAAGACTAGGGGGAAGACTGTTTCAAACTTTGGGATACGGTAGAAGAGTAATATAGCGAAGAATTGCAGGTAAGAGAGTCAGAGGAAGACGGAGACTAGGAATGCTGATGAAATAATAACGAAAGTAATATATGTAATAATAAAGTAATATTTCATATGTGGATAAGAAATGAAGAACACAGAATCGAGAAACCTGAAAATGTTATACCATGAACCTGCCTTTAGGCAGTAAGCTACACTGAGGGAGATTGATATATACTCGCATATTTGTAAAAGACAATACAAAAGCCAATTATCTGGTAATATAATCCTTAGAATTCAATCATCGATCACATGAGATCGAAGTCATTTCTGTTGTATACCAGCCGGCGTTAAGCTCAGCCTGGAAAATCGATTTCGTTCCATCATCACTGGGATTATTGGATGTAGTCTAATGAATGCATACGGTCAGCCTGTCAATGCTTTTACACTACACAAGACAATTTTTCTGTCCCGCCGAGTCTTTTATGTCCTTTAATCATCCACTTCCATTTTCGTCTCGCGTAGAACTGTAACTTTTTATTTTCGATTCTGTTATATATTCTTAGAAAAATTGTCTGTTCTTAGAGAGGCCTCTATTTATGTCATGCGAACATATTTTTTCACTTTACTCGTTGTAGCATTAGACATCCCTTTACTACCAAACCACTTACCAAACCGTCAAAATCATCGATGGATTTTTTGATTTTTTTGACTCTCAATTCGAACAGTTCAAATGAAATTCTCGAACTATATCTGTCGAGCGTTTAGTTAAGGATTTATGACTTATGACTTACTTTGCATCATTATGCGTGCTATAGTACAATGTACATATGTATACATTGTGCCCTGATATCCTCGTCAGATGATGAAAAGGGCGTTAGTTAAACTTTTATGATTAGCAGTAGGTATCATATACACATGTATCATGTATGTATAGAATTACTATGTGTAGACCATACATGTCACAAACAATCTTTCCACATTGTTTATAAATGTCCTTTTCCCTTCGCAGTTCAAAAGTGCCTCTGAGATACTTGTATTTAGAGGCGCTATGACATATCCATTTATTGTATTGTATGTAGTGTACTTGTATATGAGTGAACTCATCAATTTACTGTCACATTCATTTATTAAATCTTGCATTATTCTTTCGTTCGTGCATAATATTTTTTAAAAATTTAGTTATTTTGCTTCACTAGACTTATAGATCTGATGTCTCACTTTTGCAGCTTTAACAAAACTTGAATTAGGAGTTTTGCGTTGAGTTATCGCCGTTGAATTTGAAGCCAATTAGTGAAAGGTTAAAACAAGCAATTACTCACACGACAGCTTCTGGCTAATTTAGAAATTGTGATCTACTTCAAGTTGAAAGCAGTCAACTCATGTTAGCCACCCATCTGAAAGCTGCAAATCAATCTTAACCGTCTCATGAATGTTACAGTTTATTTAGGGACAGAATGTCTGTTTCTTCATCCTTGGAAGGTTCCTAAGACGAACTGTCACTATAAATAAAATAGAGAATAATTAAATTTTAAAAAACCTCGCACCTCTTTGTTTCATAGCATGATAGCAAGAGTGCTAGGTATCAGCTAGACTATTTAACCGAGATATAATATTTACATACTTATTTCTGCATTATATTTTTCTATTGTACACTCTTTCGACTTGTATATTGTACAATCCATAAAACTTGCAAAAGACTGGCAAAAACCGTTCATTGGATAAGATGTCAGATTAATTCGATATCTTAGCAAGTCGACGAAAGAAGATGCATTAACGGAGCTTACTGCAACTTTAATAAGAAGTAGAGCGGCTGATTGGAAAATAAAACATTGATAATATCCGAAAATACTAAATAGTCGCAAAGATATTTTTTAAATATAGGCATATGAGTAGCCTATTAAAGATTTTATGCCTAAATGTATTGGTGGATAATTTCTTGAACTTTGGCTCATATTTGATAGGTTTCAATACAAATTATTAGCAAAAATATGTGCTATGATGGGCATCTTATAAAATAGCTAATTAATTTAATAGAGGTATCACAGACTATGTATAGCAGCACTTCTTCACATTGGCTGTAGCAAATGATTTCCTATATGGGAGTAATTAAGTCAAGTTCTGTACACAATTCTATTAACTGTGTAAACAATCCTCGTGGAATAAAGGACTTGCTGAGTGGGACTGCACTGCATCATACTGCTTGTTTCTGCACTGTGGATATGAGTGGTGCTGAATGTCACATTATCCGGAAAATAACAGTAATTGCGATAGTTATTATACTATCCTAAAATTGGCATTAATTTTGTACTAATGAATCTGGTACCGGTACTCATGTATAAAATGGGACAATGTAATGCTATTATCAATGGTGTTCAATTTATCCGAGTTCTTCTTAAATTAAACAATCCAACGTTCCGATGAATACTTCATAACATTACAGATTATTAGACTGAACAGTGTTATTAACGTTACAGTTTTCTTTCGTACAGTGAACTCCTATTCTTAGAGGAATTATAGGCATCTCTTTATTCGTAACGAATACAGGGTAATAGAGACAACATTAACAATATTCGAACGTAAACTAAATAACAGATTCGCCAAACTTTATATAACATAATAGGCCGTATAGTGCATTAATTAAACAAAATCTAATTCTCACACACACTCATACAGACACACACACAAAAAAATAAGAAAAAAGTAATAGACAGAAACATACGTCTGCAGTAGGCCTGCTACTGAAAGTTAGAGAGATGTCAAGATCACTGCGTCTAAATCCAAATCCATTACACGATGAGCCGAACAAATACAGTTCAGCATCTGTAATACAACACAATTTGTAATACAATACAATATGTAATACAAATGCAATAAAACACAATACAATGCAAGAAGTAACACTACTATATTTTTAACAACCCCGAGTTACTGATTAATAAAGCACTAGTTACAACTTTTCCCTCCTTAGACATTTATTATATTATTGTCGGTTTTATGGATAAATGGACTTATGTTTGACCAGTGTTGACCCCTGTTCTCTTTCGGTACTTATGATTTGCTAACTGCGTCTGAGTGAACCAGTTAACAACTGCTTACAAGAGCTGCTGGAGACGTCCCTGATGTCGTCGTCCGATGATGAAATGGACGTTAAACTCGCACTGTATTGTAAAAAATATACCCCAAGCTGTGTATGTACAGTGTACACTGTACAATAGCAAACATCCTTGAGGTAACAACTAATGTTAGAATGAAAGCATTAATATTAAAGTACACTGTGAGTCTTATAAGTAACCACCTTTTTATATTTGCAATAAAATTGTAACCTGTCGTCATATTTCTATAAAATTTACAGGTTATTGAAATCAACCAATTTACTCTGTTACTACTAAATTTCCAATCAACCAATTTACTCTATTACTACTAAATTTCGTTACGATATCTTTAAGAGCAAAAAAGTTATTGATATATGAGTACGCTAGGGGGCAATGATCAATTTACA
>JAQFZF010002066.1:0-12953 GCA_034695365.1 Enchytraeus norvegicus
GGGATCAGCTCCGCGCCTGTGTTCGGTAACAAATATGACACATAACCTTTATCTTTTTTTAATAGGCCTATCGAATAAAACCGAGGCTAAAAAGGCTACATCCATGTTTAACGCCAGTTTCATTCAACTGGATCATGTCCCTCAATTACAGTTTAGTATCTGATGGTACGTCTATTCAGCGTCGCAGGATGCTAGTAGTTCATCCTCATCGACGAACACAGGAGCGGGTGGAGGAGGCTTGCAAGTGTTCTCGTTAACAACTGCGTCCTTGATCTTCTTCAAACTCTCAAAAGTGTCAGCCACGTAGACATCGTCCTCAGAGCTCGCCAACTTCTTCAGGGTATCCACCTTTACCTAGTCGCAACAGTAATTTGTATATATTGCTGCAGACAAAAGTAGGCTATAGGTCTATCGGCTGGAGGTGAGGAAAAAACAACCCCTTAGAGAAATATAGATCTTTATTCGTCGAAATAGATCAATTACAAAGCTCACAGTGCACATAGACGAAATCTCAATAACTCAAAACTCAGGATTATCAACAAGTATTTTCAGGAGATAGAGGAGGATTTGTGACATCTAACCTCCAAATTTGGTCGAAGAATATTTATTATTTAAAAAGTTGCAGAGATTCTATAAAAAATAAGAAAAAGTTAATTAACAAAGCTTATTCAAACAGCGGTAGCACAAGAATGGTTCGAGCAGTATGGCCGAGAGTTTGTCAAGAAGGATGAGTTTACCAAACTCAAGTGACCTCAACTCAAGCCTCTCGACTGGACTTCTGGGCCCTGGGGCGAAATGCGTGAGCGGTACAAAGTGTTAATTTCTAAAAGGCTTAGGAAAGGAAGGAAAGGAAGGAAAGGCTAAGCTCTCCACTCCATCAGGAGTGGAGAGCAAAAATATTATATAGCGCCACCTGGCGAAATAATATGTCAAATATGTGCGGTGATCATGTGTAAATCAATATACGAAGAAATTTTTATTTTGAAACAACCCAGCAAGGTTGAAATCAAGACTGTACCTGAGACAGTCTGGGAAGACTTGCCACAAGCACAAGGGGTCATCTACCTGGCTGTACTAGAATTCCGGAAAAAGTTACTGGCGCGCATTCGAACGGATGGCGATCACTCTGAGCACCTACTCAAATAGAATAGGCACCAAAACGGATTGTCGACGGAGATTTAGTGAAGCGGTTAGTGTGCTTGGCTCAGGATCAAGTGATTGCTCGAGGCGTGGGAACGATTCCCAGCTAAGTCGACAAAATATCCCAGCATCCTTGGGCAAGTGTGCGTATCGGTGCCTGTAAGATGGAAGGCCAATCGTGTATCTGCGCTGGTCGCTTGAAGCATCATCAAATGGCAAAGGTACGATTAATCATGGACTGATTAAAAATTTTAAAGAACACAAAAACAGTTACTGAAGCAAGTAAACTAGCAAGTGCGTTCTGTCATATGTTAAATAGACGAAAAAACAAAAAACAAACAAACCAAACAAACGGTCCTGTTCAAAGCCACAATTCAATAATAAAGAATGAATTGATTCACAAAATTTTCTTTTTTCGTTTTTCTTATAGAAACTCTGTTACTTTTTTAATAATCAATATTTATTGACCAAAGTTGGTGGTCAGATGTCATTATTCCTCCTCTATATACATGTATATATGCCTATCCTGTAAATATTGTTAAAACGTCTTGAGTATTGAGGAAGTTATTGAGATTTCGCTAGGTTTTTTTGCCTCACCAGGGGAGAGAACCCTGGCGAAATCTCAGTAACTTCGTCACAACTTAAGATTTGTAAAAAAATATTTATATTCCTTCTGGAGAAGATAAATATGATATGATATGAAATTATAGTAAATTTGGGGCCAAGAACATTTTTGGGGGGAATTGGAAATATTGGAGGGCCATGCTCACCCCCCCCCCGCTCCGGCCTAGATAACCACTGCTCACAGGGGCAAGAAATATCCATGAACCTATCTATATAATTATCGAGAGGGGAAAGTATGATTCAGATATTAAGCAGAATAATCAATCAATACTCCTTATGGAAATCTAAGGAACTGATGCATAGCTAAAGACTTATTTGTTTAGTTTCTGTATTTTCGGGTAATTTCTGATGTCTTCTGTGCCACTGGTTATACGAACCTTTGCGTAAAGGGCTCAATACTGCCGCAAGCACCAGATAGGCCTACATTATTGACCTGTTACAGAACCAGAGGCGTTATGTTTTTCTTGTAACCTGATCTGGGTTTTTTCCTATTCGTATATTCTCACATTTGACATAACGCACATTCCATTTTTCTTTCTTAGTTGCTGTTTTTTGTATATTATTATTATTTTGCGATACTCCAAGTGTCTCTGCTTTGACAGCGCCTCAATGCCCTTAACTCTGATAAAGCCAAACTAGAATGTAGAATTTGGACTCTTTTAGTTTGATACACGATGCGCAGATACAAGATTAACCTTCCATCTTCCAGGCGCCGATAATCATCCGTGCCCATGGGTGCCGGGGATATTTTGTTGACTGACCTCGGAATCGTTCCCACGCCACTGACCGTCACTGGATTCTGAGTCAAGCATGCTAACCGCTTCACCACATCCATGAGGCCAAATCCCGCGAAATTCTCTTCCACACACCACGCTGTAAAGATCTATCCAGTCTTCTGCCACCACCTTTAGACGGCATTATAAGAGTTGATGCACTCAAATGCTTGGGGGTCACTCTTCAGTCTAATTTCTCATTTAACGAACACATTGCCGATGTCATAAGCAGTTGTGCCTCAAATCTCTTTGCCCTACGAACACTAAGGCCTAAAGGTTTCCAATCTGAACTTACCGTGACGGTGAGTTTCAGGACGCATTCTATACCGACCTTTACGACCCACTAACACCCCAACGGCTCAACGGGCGTGATTGACAGTCTTCAAAGCTACCGTTCTCTCTAAGATTACCTTTGCTTCACATTTTTGGTGGGGATTTTGGTGGGGATTGGTGTTTCGGAGAAAGAGAGACTTGAGGCTTTTGTAAGGAAGGCTAGTACATGTAACTTTACGATGGGATTAACACAGAATTGGAGTTAACAGAAAGGGCTGATAGTAAACTCTTTCAGGCTATGATCCGGAGCATCCGGAGCATGTAATGTTTTCATTATTGCCAGCGAAGAAAGAGACCAGCGTTTACAACCTTAGAGATAGTGCCCACTCTTACAAGCTTCGCTCTAAAAAGACCCCTTTGATGGACAGATATTTTATTAATAGAATGTTGTAAAAAGACTGTTACTAGCATTGGGAGACCATCCCACATGATATGACATAGTCACTAACTCTTTTAGCTAGTGTTCTATTCCTATATTTTGATTTTGTATTGTATTGTCTGCTATGATTGTGTCTGTTTTTGTGATTTCTGCGTTATGAGAGATGTCGAAAATGAATAGACGAATATATTATACGAGTTTGAACCCATGACTTTACAATCTCATTACGCTTGAGCGCACCAGACTAACCACTAGAATACCGCCACCGACGGTTGACTAGTGTTTTAAGTTATAAACTTAAGCCCGTCATTTAAACCACTACAATTCCCGTCTTATGTACGGGATATTTGAGAATAGTCCAACCGATAAATGCGCGTGTTTCGTAAGAGCCGACTTACGCAGATACTGAGGAAGGCAATGGAAAACCACCCCAGAAACCTTTATTTTCCTTGAGCAATGGCATTGAGTGGGAAAGACAAATCCTTTGTGTTGAGACGGACTTATTGGGTTGGTCGATAGAGTGCTCATTAAAGAGCGAGATAGTTGATTGTATGTATGCATTTTTCCCTTGGACCTACCACGTTGCAGAGCACTGGATAGATAGATTCCTTGAAATTGAGACATTCCAGACGATGTTGGTGGATCTTGGATTTTTCTTAAGGGGGTCAAGGAATTTGGTACCGTACTGAGATTCTAAGATTGTTTACAAAGAGTTTGGAAGGATATGCTATATCTGTATTTCATAATAATGAAATATTTTTGTATTTCATTAACGATTAAAGTAAGATTAATTAAGGCTCCTGTGTTTCCAGTCATTTTTTACAGCTGCGAGTCTTGGTCGATTAAAGTGAAAGACAGAAGAAGAATTGAAGCGTTTGAGAATAATAGGTGCCAGAGAAGATTGCTACGAATTCCCACGATTGTAGAACGCACAAACGAGCTTGGAAGAAATGAGCTTAAAATGATAAAGGAGCACGTAGGCTGCATATGGAACACAAAGTGTCAGAGTTATATGACATTGCACAACTCAAATACATTAGTCGTGTAATAGGAGCCAATGGACTAGAAAAATCAATTACAAGTGTTTGGAAGTGGAGGAGGCCAAAGGGGAAGAGGTCGACCAATAATATGGTAGTTGGATGAGGTTGTAGCGCTAACAGAGAATAAGTTAGAAGATTTAATTAATGGCTATGACTGATGATAGGGAAACTTGGAGATATTTTATAAACACAGCCTGCAGGTCGATTTACTGCCTGAAAGCACAAGGTAAGCAGGCAACCTAACGGGCTACTGATTTCGGGCGTTACTTTAGATACAGATGTTTGAAATATTAAAATTGAAATAGTAAAATTTTAAAGATCCTTTTAAAGACCGTTATAACGTTCTTAAAATGTTTCTGTTCCTCATTTTTAAAAGGATCAGATTTGAATTTTTCACTATACGCACTGAATTCAACTCCATAAACACTAAAAACCGAATAATTCAATTCAAGTAGTTCAATGTTTGGCCATGTCTCACTTACTTCAGCGGTCACACCGATGGCTATGACGCGGATATTGGCAGCCTTTGTCTTAGCTATCTCGTCGTCCAGCCCAGCAGCGAACTTATCTGAGGGTTCTCCGTCAGTAATGATGAACATGAGCTTGGTGACACCCTCCCTGGCGCCCTGGTCCTTGCTGGTGAGCAGGTCCCTACCGTACTGGAGCCCCTCGGGGGTATTGGTGTTGTAGCCCTGGTATTGCAGCTCACCGATAGCTTTAACTACTTCGGCCTCCGTCAGGTACTGGTCCAGCGTGAAGTGGGTCGTCGCGTACGAATCTGAAATCAGTCGCAGTAATTAGTAACAGCAGCATCTCACTTTTGTAATCTTCCTTCCTTACACACATGATAGGCGCACGTATTTCCAGGGTTTCCTTTCTTCGTTTCTGTTTTTGTTATTTTGTGTGGTCTTCCGTCCCACTGATTAACCGTATCCTTGGCGTAAAAACGCCTATGCAGCATGTGCTGCAGCCAGGTACCGATTAACCAGTACCGATGGCGTTATATTATTCTTATAGTCTTACGTGGGTTTGAACCGATGACCCTTCAATCCGATGACCTTACGCGTGGTACGCTCAAGCTGTTATTCTATACCGCCATTAAGGATAATAATAGTACGGCTTGGCCGTGTGAATCATAAGAAAACTGCATATCGTGAAAGAATTCTGTAATTTGGCATGCTGTTAGAGAATATTTATGAGAGTATTTTAAGATCCACAGACAATCGATACCACTTCCGGTTAAGGTTCCAGCCCTCTACAAAGTTAGACCTATGAAACACACCTTTTTTAACATATTAAGCTTATAAGTAACCTTATTAACATTTTAATTTTACGTAATATGCAAGTCAAATCATACAGGGGTTTAGCAGGAATGTTGTTGCAATTTTGCTTAACATTAAAACGGTCTGAAATCCAAGATGGGATGCAAAATGGCCGCCGGTCACGAATAATTCAATATCTTCGATAGTACACATGGTATAATTGCAATATCTAAGTATCAATATATATGTTTTTTGACACATTGCAATCATAAACTTTAGGATAAATTTTGACATATATGAAACAATTTCAAGATGGCGTCCAAAATGGCCGCCGGTCACTTTTTTCAAATTCAATATTTTCGGTAGCACACAGGATATAATTACAATCGAATCATCAAAATATAGATTTTCTGACACAGTGCAACCAATACAATCATAATATTTACTATAAAGTTGTGATTTACTTGCTTAATTTCAAGATGGCGTCCAAAATTGCCACCGGTCACAAATAAATCAATATCTTCGGTAGTACACATGATATAATTAATATCGAATGATCAAAATATATGTTTTCTGACACAATGTTTTATGATTGCATTGGTTATGCAATCATAAAACTTTGGAAAAAGTTGTAATTTACATGTTTATGTCACAATTTCATGATGGCGTCCAAGATGGTCGCCGGGCAGGCATAATTCAATATTTTCGGTAGCACATAGGATATAATTACAAGCCAATTATCACAATATATATCTTCTGACACAATGCAACCAATACATGCATAGAATTATCAAAACATCTGTCTTCTGACTTGGTTTAGATGGGTCTCTTCTGTTGGCTTCGATACTACATCATTTTGAGAAAGTGTGCAGTAATGCACAACATGCCAAATCTGATGGAAACGACGCAACTGAAAGCTAGCCATCTGCCAATCAAGCGGCACATGCACCAGTACAAGATGCAGAGACAAATCAACCATCAGCATATCAAGTAGTCATCATCGATGGAATTGTGGTGGTGAATTCTGTTAGCAAGACCGACCAAATGAAGAAGTGTAAATATTTTGTGGACTGCTTTCTGGCAATAATCTTTAACATAGCTGCAAACTATGATGAGGTCAAAATGGTATTTGACAGGTACATGAAAGCATCACTCAAGAAGCAGATGAGGACAAATAGGACCAAGAGAAAGTCAACATAATTATTACCATGTAAGGGACAACTGCTTGCTTTGTGTCAAACAACATATATTTTGAGAATTCTAAAGTAATTATATCATTTGTACCGGTAGTACCGAATATATTGAATTATTCGTGACCGGTGGCCATTTTGGACGCCATCTTGAAATTAGGCATATACAGTAAATCAATACTTTTTCCTCAATCTGTGATTGGATTTGCATTGCATTGTGTCAGAAAACATATATTTTGATAATTCGATTGTAACTATACCGATTGTAACTATACTATATGTGTACTACCGAAGATACTGAATCATTCGTGACCAGCGGCCGTTTTCTACGCCATCTTGAAATCAGGCGTGTAAATCACAACTTTATCCTAAATTTTATGATTGCATTGGTTGCGTTGAGGCAGAAAACAAATCTTTTGATAATTCTATTGTAATTATATCATGTTTGCTGCCGACAAAATTGATTTATTTGTGACTGTAGGCCATTTTGGACGTCATCTTGAATGAAGGTTGGCAAGTAAATCACAACTTGATAGTAAATATTATGATTGTATTGGTTGCATTGTATCAGCAAATATATATTTTGATAATTGTCTTGTAATTACATCCTGTGTGCTACCAAAAACATTGAATTATTCGTGCCCGGCGATCATTTTGGACGCCATCTTGAAATTGTGACATAAACATGTAAATCACAACTTTATCCAAAGTTTTATGATTGCATTGGTTGCATTGTTTCAGAAAACATATATTTTGGTCATTCGATGGTAATTAGGCCTATATCATGTGTACTACCGAAGATATTGATTTAGTTGTGACCGGAGGAAATTTTGGACGCCATCTTGAAATTAAGCAAGTAAATCACAACTTTATAGTAAATATTATGATTGTATTGATTGCACTGTGTCAGAAAATCTATATTTTGATGATTCGATTGTAATTATATCCTGTATTCTACCGAAAATATTGAATTTTGAAAAAAGTGACCGGCGGCCATTTTGGAAGCCATCTTGAAATTGTGGCATATATATCAAAATTTATCCTAAAGTTTATGATTGCATTGTGTCAAAAAACATATATCTTGATACTTAGATATTGCAATTATACCATGTGTACTATCGAAGATATTGAATTATTCGTGACCGGAAGCCATTTTAGAAGCCATCTTGGATGTCAGACTTTTGTAATGTAAAGCAAAATTGCAACAACATTCCTGCTAAACCCCTGTATGATTTGACTTGCATATTACGTAAAATAAAATGTTAATAAGGTTACTTATAAGCTTAATGTATTAAAAGGTGTGTTTCATAGGTCTATCTTTGTAGAGGCCTGGAACCTAAACCGGAAGTGATATCGATTGCCTGTGATCTTAAAATACTCTCATAAATATTCTCTAACAGCATGCCAAAATTCTTTCACGAAATGCAGTTTTCTTGTCAAGCCGCACTACTAGAACATGATCAACTCGATCATGATATCCCACCGCAGTTTCTATTGAGCGGGATAATATGACCTTAGGGTTTGCATGATTTGGGTGAAGGGATAGGGGCGGCTTATAGGGATTGGATGTGGAGGCGCACATAGGCTTAGAAAGCGGTGTTGCAGTTATTGCGACCGCAACACCGTTTGGTAAGATGGTATTGCTCCGAAACACCTAATTCTATGTCGACCGAAGATGTTGCTATAAAAAGATAAATGCTATGTGCCATATTCGTTACCGAACATAGGCGCAGAGCTGATCCCGACCCTGAGCAATCGCAGCACACAGGGGACATAGTCATTAATCTGACGGTGAGGTCGCCAGCCCCACTATATACAATCCAATTAGATTTGATAATTGGATCGTATACGCCAGACCTGTGGTAACCTTCGCAATATTCAAAAGTAGTCACCTACTACGTAGGCCTACTAATTGCTACCTTATAAAATGCTGTATTGTTATAAAATAATAATAAAATAATACCACAATAATACTGTACTGTACTATAATAATATAAATAAAAGGGAGTACTATAATGCAATATGACTGGACTCCTGGTAGGCTTACTGATCGATGCTCGAATTACGGGGGGCCTGGGGGGGATCCGGCCCCCCCCCCCAATAGCTTCTGAGGCCCCCTAATACCTGAAAATATATAGAGGGTAACAGGTACCCCTCAAAAGGCCCCCCCAATAGCCAGCGGAGGCCCCATTTTTCGGGCCCCCTGTCGAATACCGAATAACTTTTAAATCGATAAACTCTTAAGTTAACAGGCTACCATTTAGAAATAATTAAAATTTGATGTTGGACAATCCTGAGCTAGGAAACTATTACAGTAATTAATGTTAATTTTGTCAATATTGGTTTGTTAACATCACAACCAAAGCAGCAGCTAGGATACAAAGGTAGAAACAGATCTCTACGTAAATATTTTTAGGATAGCTACCTAGACTCTTTCAATAATTATAAACATGTATAAATTGTAATTAGAAAATCGGCTCCTGGTCAATCAGGGGTTGGTCGAATCGAGAAGGAGGGAGTCTAAAATTTAAAAAAATTTAATCGTCTTTTAAGTTTACTTTCTTCTTTAGCCTGGAACAACAGAAAATAAATCCAACGGAGAAGCCACCTCCGCTCCCATGCATTTTTTTGGCCTCCAGTGTGGGGTTAGAATTTCTAGAGGAGTTTAACCGCCCCCCGCACCCTCCCCGGAACCTATAGAGGGTACAAGGGGCCCCGAAATAGCTAATTGGGGGCCTTTTCCGGGGCCCGAAAAAGGCCCCCCCATTAGCTTTTTCCGGCCCCCCATTAGCCGTTAGGGTCCCCCACAAGACTTTTAGCTGGGCCCCCCCAATACCTTTTTTATAATTCGAGCACTGCTACTAATTGATGATTTAGTCGGAACACTGAAATTGAGTGACAAGTCATAAGACTCGTCACTCAATGAGTGACTATGACACCCATTATATCATGTGGACAAAATTAATATTAATTATCCTGTGACATACTTTATTGTTTTTTTATTAGTCATTAATAAATAGTTGTGATGCATGCAGCTTGCTTAACTTGCTTGCGTAGTGATTACTAAAGAAGAATTGAAAAAATTGGGGGCGTGGGGGGGGGAGCGGGGCGAACCACACCAGGAGCACTATCCGGAGGGGAGGCATTTTCGGAAAAGGAACAAAAAAACTGTTGTACATAACAAATAATATTATTCTTCAAGATTCTTGTTGCTCTTGTCAAAACCTGGTACCATGTCTTTTCTCGATTAATAACTATCATGATACCAAAATAGTTCGAATAGTCTGAAAAAATTGTTCTCGCTCCGTTCGCGAGATACACGACCTTTTTCGAAAAATTACATTAGTACCGATTTTGTAGTACACAATTTTTCTTTACAATAGTACATGCTTATTTTTAAGTTGGCAACTTTTGTCAACTTTTGTCAACTTTTCAAATCCAGGTGTTGCGTAGGCATACTGAGAAACGTTTTGCTGCTGCGAATAGAAAATGTAAGTAGTGCGATATTTTTTAAACCACAGATATTTCGCAATACCATAAAAAACCTGCTTTTTCTACGCCTTTGGGGCTCACATTGGGGTATTAAAAAATTATATTAGATTGAAGCTGGTTGCTTGGGAAACCAAATAACAATTTTAATTAAGATGCTATTTTGGCACTAGCCTGGTGTCATATCAGTCACCAAGTCTAATAAATCATTTATTAACTACGGCAATGTATATAGCAGACTAAAGAAAACGTTTTTATATATTCGTATTTTTAAATTATTTTGTACCCCAGGTGTCAACAGCCCTGTTGGTTTTATAAAAACGACTCATTGAGAATGGAATGAATCGTGGCCCGGCTACTCGAGATCGACTAGATTGAAAGAGCCGCGAAAGCAAACCGCATTAAACGTCTGCAGAGCGATTGAGAGCCTCTGCCAAAGCATAGAGGTCTCTCGCTTATGGTTAGCAACGCAATATGTCTGCCGATGCCATTGATGAAATCAGCTCCACAGGGGTTCATCGGGCCCATGGTCTCCATGGCCACCGGAATCAACTCATACCCACTGGCTAGGTCCCGATACTTATCCAGTTTTCTGACCGCCGCAGTTTTCTGCTGGTGGGGCAGCGAGACGTGGGGGACGCAGCATCGTGGTGGGGGGCTGCTGGTAAGCTCCCCCCCACCACGAAAAGTTTCCGTAAGCGACACGTCTTCGCTAAACTTGCGATTAGTCTATCTCGACGGGCATACGCTACCGTCGTTCACAAAACATTCGACGGGCCTCAACATACGGCATTGCGAAAGATAAACTTTCAGTCGCTGGAAAGAGATATAAGGAAAAGTTTTGGACGTGGGTTCTCATTCGATAGCGGGACGGTGATCGGGACACCACTACACACCACTTTAGATCGGCGAACTCGACATATTTGTTAAGATGAGCAAAAAGTATTTCTGCGATGCTTCTAAGCATCTTTACGAGTCGTACTACATGGATCCTAGCGGGAGCGGAATGTCCGTTTTAGGCGGAATTCAGGGGCAGAGAGGGGATGGATTTGGTAGCATGATCAGAGGATTTTTTTAATGTCGGCGATTCCGATCACTAAACGAGGTCTCGCAGTTTTTGTAAACACGCGTTCAAGATCGGGTTAGAGATTGCGAACGTTGTCGTTTCGGGCGATACGTTCAAAGAGTCTACGCAAAAACGAACCAAGTCTCAGTCTGGCGTCGGTCAAAGGCCGATCCTGATTGACTTCAGATGCACAAGAAGTTTCTTCCATTCCGCGAAACTAAGTGCGATTCCCTTTTTGGTCGGGATGAGGTATAGCTTGTCTATTGGCACGAAGAACTTGCGCAGATGAACTGAGAAGCACCCAGACCGTACCGTGCAGTACATACCGTCGCCCAAGTGTGACATATACTCGTACTCTCCCGGTTTGTTTAGTTGTTCCACCTTCCCCGATACTTCGTTCTGTATCATTGTGAGAATGGCGAATCGTGAGGGGTTTGCAACTCCGACAATTGTAGGATAATCCAGTTTCGGGTTGCAGGCCTTCACGTGCACAAAGGATTTTCCCTTGAAGCTGTTTACCGTAGCGAAAAGTTTATTACCTAGTTAGTATTTCTGAAATAAATAAGAATCATGAAATTAGGATTGAAATGCATGGAATTGAGACATACAATTGGTGATATTATGGATATAGTCTAATACTAATAACTTCTTAATTCGCGAGACTGAGACGTGAATCTAACGTAACGCACTCATATATTTCTATGACAAAACATACGAAAATTATTCAAAGTCTAAACATATGAAGTCTGTTCTTAGCAAAACTAATACCGAATACAAATTATTCTAAGTCAGCAAGATAAAATTATTCAAAGTTATAATATAACATACCTTGATAGCTTCAATGTTGAAGACTACTGAAAGCTAATATGAACAGTTCTCGTTGAAGTTTTACCGGAGAATGAGAAGATCTACACCTATCTATATCTATATGTATGGGTTTAACGTCAAGGTTCAGAAGCCCGAAGGGCTTCCCTTCAAGACGCCATTGACCATTTGATGACCGTTACAGCAGAACACGGGGTCGCTGTAAAGTCTAATCTTGTGATTTTCTATTTCCATTGTTGTTCAGTCATCAACGTTGCAGCAGCGTCTTATTTGATTTCTTGTTATGTCTGTCTACGACCGATTTCCACCTATGTGCTTGAGCCGATCTTTCACTTGTTAGACCAGCGTGATGCCGTTAGCCTGCATCTTTTGGGCTTCACTCTCCATTGTAGTCAGCAACGAGCTAATTTTGAGAAGCATCTCAGGTTCCTCAGTTATTCGTGATAGTGCTTCGCACATTTTGCTAGCAGCCTCCTGGAGTAGAGATAGCTTCTTACGATTTTCGCTCAGGTCAGCGACTAGTTTGGCTCTGAGCATCTTTTTTCCTTCTCTAATCTCTTCAGCAGATTTCTTGATTTTTGTGAGTTCCCTTCGTGTGGATTTTTCTTTGCACGCTTTCATCTGTCTGTTAAGTTCATGGATTTCACCTCTTGTAGCTCGAATGTTACGCGCGGTGGCTGCACGGTGCGTGTCGACTAGGTTCCTGGCTGAAAGGAGATTTGGATCCATTGGAATAACAGAAGTGGTTTGCTTGATTTTGACTGAGAGATCCTGGGGAATGCTCTCGTCCGTGACATCCATGGTGGTGCCATCCTCAGCTTCGGCTGCTGGT
>JAQFZF010002067.1:0-12951 GCA_034695365.1 Enchytraeus norvegicus
GGAAGTGCGTGAAGCCAGTCGCTGCTTTTGGGCGCTGAAACGGCAAGAAGTCTTGCTTTTTCTTTGGCATCGGATTGTGAAACAAATAGTCGTGCAAAACTATTATCAACAATGGGTTCGTCCCAATTCCTTTGAATGCAGGCGGCAATTCCAACTGGGGCACTTACATAATAATAATTATAAGTAATAATTATTCAATTATTACGTATAATTATTCAATTATTACGTATAATTATTGTAGTAGCAAGTATGATCTATCATAATTTGAAATCTTCTGAATACAATGGCTTTCAATTTTTTTTAAATTATATAATAACTAGTGGCTACAAGATAAAGGTTTGCTTATTACAAAAATTGGTGGGATGCTTAGATTAAATATCTATGAAATGGCAGATATATAAAATATAATAACAACAATACAATACGGCTTTAACGTCCGTTTCATCACCTGACGACGATATCAGGGACGTCTCTAACAGCACTTGAAAGCACTAAGAACTGGTCCACTCAATATCATAATACATAGAATTTGATAGAGCACAACGTCTACAGCCTTACAAGTTACAATATTTAGATACACTATAATGGAAGTCGTATTATTTAGATTGGGGAGGGGGGGGGGGTGACTAATACTATCCGATTCACTTGCATGTGAAGTGTGAACTTATAAAAATTAATGTCAAGAAAACTGTTACATCCTTCTGGTCGAAACTTGACCTCTCTATACTTATTACATCATACATTGAATATAATATCAGTCATTTCGAACTTTACATCCTTTTCATTATCTGACGACTATATCAGGGACGAAATATATAATAACATAACTATAGATGACGTCCCTAACATAATCCTTGGATGAGAAAATGGACGCTAAATCTTTATTTATTTATTTTATAACCCAAGTGATAAACAACCTTGGGATAAAAAATGTGATAAAATAGATTTTAATGCATTTAAAAATATGTTGGTCCCATAAATAAAATTATAATTATTATTATATAATCATATTTATTAATTTACAACAATAGGCACACAAAACTTAATGTCTGACCATATACAGATATAAAGCTTACTCGAAAGCAGAAATATGATTAATAATAACAAAAGACCTGCACAAAGACGGTGAAGAGAATGATGAAGAGCGTTGTGGTCTGGAACATGTTCCTCGGACCCACCGTGTTCACATCCAACATGGCGACCAGACAGAACGCCACACCCCCTCTCAACCCGCCGTATCCCTGTGACACAGATCAGACATGTAAATTAAATCTCGGTAGCTCATTTGGTAAGTGGATACTTTTAGATTTAAAATTAGAAACTAATTTATTGGAAACTAAATTAATTAATTTAATTTTCTTAAAATAATTTAATTATGAACTAATTGAATGGTATTAATTCAAAGATGATTACAGCTGACTACGGCAAAGAAATACATTTAATTGAGTCCACTAAAAAGATTTACAGACAAATAATTTTTGGTAGAACTTTGATATAAATATTAATCTTTTATGCACATTAATTGATTAATACAACATATTGCTGGCTACACAATTTAAGTTCGTCAATACAAACCATGATAAACTGTTCCTGGAGATTGACCTTTCGATCTCTGTATGTATTGTTAGCGATAAACGTCAATCCAAATGTAACTGAAATGACAATAATTAAATCATGAAATCAAATATAATACTGTGCATCCAAATCGTACACAATATTCAGATTTATTGAATACATTAATTGGTAAAGAATGTAATTATGCAACAACCCAAAGGTCGGTGAATATTTTAGAAATTAGACGAATGTTATGCAAATTTAATATTCAAATTTAGTCAGATTAAAATTGATAATATTAAATCAGTGATAACGATTTCTATCTTAGTGTCTAGATTAGTGGTGTAAAAGAGATGCAAAAGTGTTCTCATGTTAGCAAAGTTGTTGTGTCAAGGTATAGTGAGGTTTCATATGACGTATCACTACAAATGCCGGGGCTTATTTATAATCGGTAGTGCATAATGCACCACTATAAACGTTAGGAAGTGATAAAAATCAAACGGATGTCCACGTGTTGTTGAGAAGAAAATACTAGAATCTCGATATCTCATAACAATCCTGTGTATTTTATTATTATTATGTGGAGCGTAATTGTAATTTTAAATATTTTTTGAAACTGCAATATTTTAATGTTTAACTTAATAGCTAGTCAGCAAATCTGGAATTTCCCAACGTCATGAATAAATAGAATAGGCGAGCCTCCGTGATTCAATCAATTGATTGCATTGGTCGATGGTGCGCTGATTGACGAATAAGATAGTAAACCCTGTGGAAATTTGTGCCTTAGAACCATTACAAGGCAACAAACTGGAGACAGATAGATTTATAAGTAGTATTACGATAATAACAGCATATGTTATTGAACTCGCCAGATGGAGAGATAGCCCGGATTCTTTTCCAAATTTGGCTAGTAATTTGATCAATTATTTTATTCGGTTACGATAGTTGCAGTCATTAGAGCGTGCCTTGGTAAATGTACATTGACTGCTGCTATTATAGCAATGGAGAGTAAAGCAGCTCGCATAAGGCTTTAACTACAAATGTCTCCAGAACTGGACATTGAATCGCGATCTCATGATTCAGAGGCAGTAGTGCTGCAAGTTGACCAAAGACCACGGAGACAATACAGTATTACCATAGAACTTACAGAGCATTCTGATGAAGAGACAGAGGAAGCAGGACCATAGAACGAATCCTGTGTGCCACTCGTGATCATCTCTCACCAGTGATATACCCAGAAACATGAATATTATGCTGTCGCACGCCGAGCTACAATAAAAACACACAAACAGTGAAGGAAACACCAGAAATACAATTATAGGCCTGCAGTGCAATAATTTAATGGGTTAGAAAGCAAACCTGCTTGACCATATCAAAAAGATATACATAAACATAATATATCTACACAGATTAGGTATAAATTGCTTTTATAAAAATATTTTCTGGTTCTCAATTGTTAGCTAGTGAGAATTATTTAGAGAAAAATCGTATAACCGGTATAGCCGTCTGGCGATTTAAACAAAAAACCAGCAAACATGGAGAGTTATATCAAAACTTTTAAACTTATTAATAAGACATAGGTTTGCTAAAATGTGAGCAAAGATAAATAAATCCAGGCACAAAAATTACATAATAGAGTATTTTATAGTAAGTAGGATCATAGTTGTCTACCTGAGCATTTTAGTGAAGTATTTGATGGTAGTATTAGAGTTGCTAGATATATTGTGAAACGCATATTGCTTCTGAATTAATCCACATCCTATCATGCTGAAAACACATAACAAAACAGTTTTATAATTTAAATACACAACTTCTCAAAAGCATTAACTATACCCCACCAATAAAAGAATTGAAACTAGCCTCACTAGAAAATGAGGTACTCAGAAGAGCAGGGCCGTAGCCAGGATTTTTTTTCGGGGGGGGGTTTGAATTTTTATTATTATAAATGCCATGAAACGGGCCTCTCCATTTGTCAAGGTCACATTAACTGAGCGATGGGAGGGGGGGGGTGAGGGTGGGGCTACACTGTGCATCCTATCCCTTCGGGGAGGAGCTGGGAGATTAGAGATTTAGAGGTTGTTACCAGATTTGGTATTACCAGATTGGGTTTCCATATATAATTGTCTACTGGAGTTCATCAATTTGTAGGCTCTATAATCCATTTTGTTGACCATTTGTATTCTGGAGGGTGCTCTAAAGGCATGCTTACTGCGGTTCAGTTCACCCTGGGGAGGCGGCTTACAGCCTATTAAGTAAGTGGAGGTCAAACATTTCTAAATTCGGGTGGGTCCGAGCTTTGTAGGGCCAAAAGTGGCTTCAGGTTAATTTTTAAATAAAACAGATTTTCAGAGTTTCACCACTGCGAGTTGGGAGAGTTTTAAAGCTTGTTGTATGCTTAAGATGTTTCTCTAGTCAACGTGTTCAAATTCTCACAGACGAACAATCTGAGGTCACTTCGAAAGATTTAGTTTTAAACACAGGTTACTATCTATAAGTAGAATATATTCAATTGAAAATGTAGGCATTTGAAATTCTGCAATTGGTAGGGACTAGCCGTGAGTCATGTTCCCTGTAAGGTTAAAAATTTCTCATGTAGGACTGTAGGCCAACTATTTTTGATCTCTTTATGATTGGAAAACTCTTTCAGCCTCTTTGCTAAATGGTGTTCTGCTATTTTAGCAAGTTTAAATGGCAGAGGATGAATATTTCGATAACGGCGAACAATTTTACAAATTTATCAACTTTTGAGTTCATCGAACCATCGATTATAAAATAAATGTTTTCTTATTGAAGGTCGAGTGTCGAAAATTTAGTAATTATACCACACGGACTGTAACCAGGCATCTGGCAATGCATCAGAGAGAGAGAGCGAGCGAGAGAGAGAGAGAGAGAGAGAGAGAGAGCGGGGGAGAGGGAGAGGGAGAGAGAGATTTATTAAAAAATAACACATGTAAAAAAATTGATCAAAAAATTTCGGGGGGTTTAAGCCCTCAACCCTCCCCCCTGGCTACGGCCATGATCAACCGTCATCACCCACTCTCCAATCCCCATCCTCCGGTGATGATGTTATATAAATATATATATATATGGATGACCCCTTAGCAGCCCTATAGTCACATCCGACTCCTAACAATTTAAACCGTGGAAAACTGCAGGGGCGGGCCGACTTTTGAAAGAGTAGGCCTACATCCGACATCCCATTTAAAACTGTAGACCTTGAATAGGTCTATTGCAAATTCTATTGAATATAATTAATAACTTCGAAAACATGAATTTCAAAAACAAAATTTCATTCAATAGGGCGCCATTGTAGACCATAGTAGGGCAATTAATTAATTAACGTTCCGCCTACATTAGATCTTATATATTATATTTAACATGTTGCAACGTTGCAGTTTAATGGTACATGTACATGTATGTACTATTATATGACGCTTTTACACAGATTTTGTCCTGAGAATGCTAATAGCCTATTCTTGCAGGAGGTCGTTCATATTAAATGGGTCAGAAAGTAGCATCAATAACGCTCAAATCTTAATCCAACACGTAGATTTAGGTATTATTAATTGTTATAAAATAAAATGAAGAAAAAGTCAAGACACCAAAGAAATACATTTTTGGCGTAAATAATACTATACTTTAGTTATCTCTGACAGTATCCTTGGGTACGGAAACAAACGTTAAACTTATCTTTACAGCTTTACCTGAAGGAAGCCTCACTAGAGCATAGAGAATTAGCATAAAATATCAGCATGCCCTATTGTTTAAAGTAAAATAATGGAGCAGGTGCTTTTCCCAAACTTCGTGATAATAATTTGAACAATAATTATATGCATGCATCGAACACATACACTAGATCCTACAGGGCCAATCACCTTTAGGGTTAACATATAAACTAGGTCATATTAGGGCCAATCACCTTTTAGCCGAACATATAGCCTCAGATCTAGGTCATGTAGGGCCAATCACCTTTAGGTAACATGGTATAAAATTCTGATATGCTAGGTCTAATACAGGTGACAGTTGTCATAAATCGCCATTCATAACAGATACGATAAAATCTCACGCAAGACCTATGTTAAACTTCTCAATCTTCTGTAGTCGTCATCGATCCACTATTCTATAAACGGCTTCAAATTAACAGTCCCACGAAGTGATTGAGGGTAAGGGTTAGTTCACCTGATCTTTAATGTCAACAAACCAAATTTTAAATAAAAATAAATAGATGAAGCTTTTAAATTTTCGCTTAAAATTAGGGTTAGGGTTAGGGTTTGTGTTAGGGTTGGACTAACTCTGACCCCAACCACAACCCTCTCCCTAATCAGAAGTGAAAATTTGTACACATATTTTTCGGTTTGTTTACATTAAAGATTGGATGAACTAACCTCCACCATGATTGAAGGATTCATTAGACCGTTGCATATCCGAGCTGTCACTTACTAGTTACTATCTGATTGACTTTGCCAAGAATCGATCACGGTCTGTACACGGACTGTAGGTGCGTTGCTAGTCGATTGTATGTTAATTGAATGCAGCTTTGGAATGAATGGGAACTGAAATGGAACGGAAATTGGTAAGGAATATTTAAAGTTAATTATTAGAAACTGATTCCTTAGGAAATCATTGGACGACAAATTTTTCCAGGTTTGCCAAAGTGCAAATACCCCGCATTGTCTCTCTCTCTCTCTCTCTCTCTCTCTCTCTCTCTCTCTCTCTAAACGGCACTCAACTGTAAGCTTGTATGACAGATATTTCTGGAGATGATTTTTTGTCTGAGGTGGGTCCCCTAATCATTCCTCAGTGACTTCGTTTGTCGGCTTCTACGAAACACATGTAGCGTTAGGTTGATCTATTCTCAGGTTGTCGGAGCCAGCGCGGCAGTATATTGTTTGTAAAGTGTTGCTAAGTTATCCAAAGTGCAAAAGTATTCCTCTTATCACTCTTATCGCTAGTTTAAAAAGTTTATGTTCCTGGTTTGTGGAAATTGACAGCTAACAGTATCACCAGTTACATATTATATCATTTATTATGCTACAACAGAAAATATGAACCTATTTAGTCAACAATTGAATTTACTATTTGGCAATGCAATAATTATCAGTTAAGGTTGCCCATGTGCACGAAATTACTTAATTGAGCATTTAGTATGCCAGTTACTAAATCAATTGGTAGCATTCGATAGAATTTATGAACTTTTCTTGTTTATCTAATTTTTTTAATAGGCCATTAGGCCTACCCCAAAAATGTTAGACAGCTTTCTAAGATTTACTTTTTAATTACCATAAAGCCTAATATGCAGTCTATCTCGGTGGCTTTCATTTATTTAGTCAGTCACCTTCAAAATTGAGTAAAATATCATTAAACCAAATAGCCTGCCTAGTGCTAATAAAGGTCTCTATTAAATGTGCTCAAAACATAAAAGTCTACTCATATTATCATGGAAATACATAATAATGTAGGCTTATGTGCAGATATCATCAAATGATGTCAGTTTAAAGTTTATATTGATTTGTGCTATGTTTCTAGTGTTTTGCATAAAATAATGTCAAAACCTCGTTTCAATTTCAGACAGCTTTATTGAAATATAGATTTAATTTATACAAAACACACAGCTACAACAAGTACATTATAATTCACTGATTTACAAATACGATTAAGACTTTATGCATAAAAATTTAGTCTTTTCATATAGTAGCCTAATAATAAGTATGCGAAAACTAAATCGAACAAACAGAATTTAAAATGTGTTGAAGTTATCAACTCAGTCTTTATAAATAGGCCTATACTAATGAGATAGAAATAAATGATAAAGTATGCCAAGAATCAAAATGTTTATATTACGTTACTGATTCAATATTGTCAACATATCAATTTTTTACAATAATATACAGGGTGAGTAAAAAAACCATCCCCTAGCGAAATCTCAATAACTTCGTCAAAACTCAAGATTGAAAAAATATTTTGCGTACTTCTAGAGGAGGATTTTTGACATCTACCCTGCAATTTTGGTCGAAAAATATTTATAAATTAAAAAATTACAGAGTTTCTACGAAAAAATCGAAAACACAAAGTAACAAAGCTTATTCAACAGGCATTCATTCTTTTATTATTCAATTGTGGCTTTGAAGATGGCCGTTTGTTGCTGGTGCCGATTCTATTTGCTTATGTGTTCAAAGTGACAGCTATCTGTTCGAAAGAGCGCCTGTAACCTTTTCCGGAATGCTAGCACAGCCAGGTCGATGTCCTCTTGTGGCTAGTCTTTCCAGATAGCCTCCAGCACAGTCTTCTTGATTTCAGCCTGGTGGGTTGGTTTAAAAGGAAAATTTCAAAGTAAATTGCTTTACACGAGACTACCACACATGTTTGACATATTATTTCGCCAGGTGGAGCATTTTTTTACTCTGCATTCCTGATGGAGTGCTCTTAGCCTTTTAGAAATGAACACTTTGTACTGCTCAAGTTTTTCGCCCCAGACGTGGTAGTCGAGAGTTTTAATGTCATGTGAGTTTGGTAGATACTCATCCTTCTTGACAAACTCCGGACCATGCAGCTTTCCATTCTGTTGCCAACGTTATTGGAATAAGCTTTGTTAATTTGTTTTTCCCAAGTTTTTCGTAGTCTGTAATTTTTTCATTTATAAATATTTTTCAACCAAAATAGCAGGGTAGATGTTAAAAATCCTCCTCTAGTAGTCTGCAAAATATTTTTCACATATCTTGAGTTTTGACAAAGTTATTGAGATTTCGCTAAGGGATTGTTATTTTTACTCACCCTGTACAGTCATTGACTATGTCTTTATAACATTAGAGTTACTATAATGCCATAGGCATATGCGGGAGAAGCAGCGCTACTTATCCATACCCATACGCACCAGTATTAATTTTAAAGACTCAATTTCTTTTTTTTTATAATAAAGAAATTAAAACCTAGCTATAATACATTACGATAATATAAGCTACAAGTATTTATACACAGCATTATGATAAAATTTAAAACAAAATATAAGATAGACTTTACAATAATATACATCTACATGTCTAGGTTATAACTTATAACACACTGCACAGGGTCTAACTAAATACGGAGCACATACAACGATTTAAACAGACAACTACACAGACAGCTAAACATACATTGACACATATAAAGAGACATACCTAGATCAAGCACAACATAAAGTGAAATATCAGGTTGTACAACAATCAGAGCACAAATATCATACAACATCTTCATCATTAATGCTTCGCCTAATGCTACATTCCAATACATTTCAATTTATGTTCGGAATTAAATATAAGAAGTTTTCGAACTAAATTTACTAAAGAGTATCTAGCGCGGATCTAGAGGGAGGGCGAGGGGGGTGGCCCCCTCCCTCAATTTTAAAATTGTAATAAATTATGCACAGACCACCCTTGTTTTTACCTGCCCCCCCCCCCGCTAGATACAAAATGCTTATACTCCCCCCCCCAAAAAAAAATTCCTATATCTGCCATTGGCAATACATAAAATTATATAGAAAGCAGATTCTATATAAGAGTATTTATTAAGCCATATTAATATGTATTTAATTCAATACTGCAAAACTTCCTAGTTAGATAGTTCAGATGTATTCTTTCGCATTCTACTTTATTATTAGTTCTGATGTATTCTTTAGCATTCTACTTTATTATTCAAACTCTCATGCTAAACTACTCTTGTTTCCAACGTGAAACTCAAATAGACAAGATTTAAAGAATACAATATAGTATAAAATATAGTAGTAAACAAAGCAATAACGTTACAGCCTATAACCAGAGCCGTTACAACACATAAAATCAAATATGAAACAAAGCAGGTGAAGCAAATACAACATAAATGCTAAATAGAGCATAATACACGCTCATCAAAATGTACAACAACTGTATAATACATTATTTGAATTATTTGAAACCTATGCAAAAACTAGGCCCAACGTTATGCCAAACTTTATGTGCAAATATAATAACTGTGAAATAATACAGGCATCAAAACTTTATAAACAACATTAGTAATAGAGGATATCATAATCAATCCACATAAAATCTACCGAACTTGCTGCACACGAAAGCCTATGCATACACATCGTATAAACACACAAAGGTATGTTAATGCGAAAGTCTAAGCACACACACATGATACTATAAATACCAAGGATATTCTATTAACTGAATATTTACATTACATTTACTTATATTAGCATTTACTATATACCGCTGTATCACATTTGAAGCCCCGCTTAACTGAAAACTTCTTCCGTATTTCTTATATCCAGCCAATCAGCTGTTCGATTTCATATACGCTAACCAATCAGTGGCTTTCTTACAATTGAATAACCAATCAGAGCTAACCACTCACATACACCCATCCAACCAAGGACTGCTTCAAACATGGCGGAAAACATTATCTCCGGCTATATTATAACCTCCTTGATAAGTACACACACACAGTACTATTGTTTTGAGTTTCAGTTATAAACAGGTACAATAAAGGTGCTTTTGAGTATTTAACATATGAAAGAATTAATTGACAAAATGCATCGACTTTGAACATTGTGCAGTGCTTATTGGAAAGTGAATAATTTTAGTTAAAATAACGAATTTCCTCTACAGAACGTCTTCCATGACTACAGTACATAATGCATAAGATTTGAAGCTTACTATTACTACTAGTAACTTACCTGAATAAAACATTCTTTTCTACATTAGAAGCAAATCGCAATATTTTTCGGAGCCATTATAGGACTGCTTTGCGCAACGAAGTCTGGTAAGCTTTATACTTTCTGTGCATTCCGAGGTAACGAGGTAATAAGTAGAGGCCTCGGAGACAAAGACACCCTAATTTTTACACAAGCTGCAGCTAATATTAACAGCGTTAGAAGCAGTAGAATGGCGACATTCGATGAAAGAATTTACTCCTATATTGGCATAAAAGCAAGAAGTGAAAAGTAGACTAAATAATACCTTTTAATACTAACCTTAGAATACCGTTTGTCGTATTACACTTATAAAATGCTAACAAATTGCTTCATGGAAAGGCAAGTTGGGACGAATAATACTCACTATAAAATTACAATTCTTTGACTAATGATCAAGAATTTGATCAAATGATCTGATTAACATGCTGTGGGTCATCCATGCCCATTCTAATTCATTTGATCAACGTGAGCCAGGCTTTAGGCATATTAATGTTAATTAGTAAGAACGCTTTAATAAAGATATCTAGAGAACAATTTAAATAAAAAAATTTAGTGGGACCCCCTCCATGATACACCCTTCATAGGGGGGAAAGTGGCCTTCAGCCACCCTTCAAGAGTGTGGACTTTTAAAAGCCTCCACTCTCCTCCGTTTACAAACTCAATGTAAACGAGAGGCAAGGCCTGATCATCTGCCAATGCTAAGAACTATTTGCACTGAGAGACAGAGAACAATGATAGCTGACGGCCATGAAAGCCTAGCGCACAGGCCTACGACAGGCCTAATAATTACAATATTATGTTAACACAGAATCATGCCACACACTGTACCGATTAGTATTTTGATAGAGATTACAGTTCGAGTTGTCTTGAAGCGAGGCCTTCTAGAAGAAAGACTTGCAATTTTTGTTTTCAACGACAGCAAGCTGTTGTATAGTTTCAACACTTGTTTTTAGACAAAAAAATAGACAAGACAATACGTATAAACAGAAACTTTCAGCCTATACATGAAATACAGATTAATTATGTAATAAATTATGCTGGTTGAACTTGAATTTGAGATTCAAACTATAGAATCCCACAAAGAGAGGAGCCTGGTTCAAGCAGCACAACTGTGTTGTTGTTAATATTAATAGCCCCTGATGTAACAAATACACTGTTATTTTATGATTTGAAAAATATAATTTTACTATGAATCTTTTTTCAAATTCAAATTTCAAATATTATTTTAAAACATCATAATTTACCCGTTTTCGACAAAGCAAACATTTAGATATTTAAGAACACTTGTGCAACATTTCTAAATAAAAGTTAAAACCTTTAAAATTTATTTATAAATAACATTTAACGAAGAGTAATGCTTTGAAAATACTAAACCAGTTACGTACCGAGTACCCCCAATACGTTGACAAGTAAGAGCTGAACCAATATAACAGAGTCTACTGGTGAAAATAGTGAGACATACTAGAACAAAATTCCCGGAATAGCAATGAATATAAGTCCAAGGTCTGTTTTGCTATCCAAAGCTGACACTAGGATGCATACATTGCATAGTGGTTTAGTAAGCCTCACAAAATCATTACTGGAGAAGAGTAACATTTTGAAACACTGTGGGCTATTCAAAAAGACAAATTGATATTTAAGGTGATAAAATTATATCTAGGGTATAAACAGAGGTATAAAAAGCTCATTTCAGGTTTCCCGTAAACAAGAGCGTAACTTTGTACAACATTCAGTATGTCCATATAACGAAAGCAGCCAATGAAAGATAGGCATACTAGGCCTATGCAAAGATAAATTCGAATTTCACCATCTTACAAGCGCAAGAATTAAAAGAATACAATAAAAAATATAATATAAATATTGATGTCAGATTGAAAAAATTGGTAGAAATCTAGCAGGTAAGAAAAAGGTTTAATTTCAGCCAGGTGTGATACATTGCCAGGTGCTATAAGAAACTAGCTGAAGTCAAAAGTTCAACACCCTCAAGTTAAATCCTCACAGAATCTGAATATTTACAATTATTCGAAACACAAAATGTCTATCAACAGGTAGATGTCATTTGAGAGATTAAATAAATCATGCAAAATCAGAGTGAAAGATTTGCAGTAGCAATTATGTTATATCTAAATGTACAGTGAAAATCACCTAAGTGTCTAGCGATAAAAGCAAGCGGTGTGCTTAACAAAGATAAAAAATAAAATCTGCGCAACTAATAAAGTTAGTTTGTTTATATGAAATAACAGCAACTGTCACATATCATAAACAAGTTCTCAGTGAGCAAGAAACATACAGCAACAATAACATACATTAACTTAACGTCCCCGATATCGTCGTCAGAGGATGTACTGGACGTTGAACTGTTACTTGATTTAACATCAGAATATGTTTATCATATGTTCCCTGTTCCCTAAACCTAAATATTTTCCCTAACTAAGGTTTCCTGAGGGACCTTTCGGCCATAGCCATGAGGGCAACTAAAAGGCAAACACAATACGGTATATACACTGTGAGTATCAAAAAAACATGTGCGCCGTCTATTGCCCATAACTTTGGCATTTCTGAACCGATTAAAACAATTCTTTTATCAATAGAATGAGAGTGAAATGTGCTCCACGAGAAAGTAAAGTACCTCCATTAATTACTTATTTTTGCGTTAAAGCAGTGCTTGAAAATGTGCGCGATTA
>JAQFZF010002068.1:0-12950 GCA_034695365.1 Enchytraeus norvegicus
GATCCCCCCTCCCCCCCGTGCGGACGTCTTTTATCGACGGCCCGTAGGCCTAAGCCAAATATTTGTATTTTTGTACTCTTCTCGCAAACTGATGACCGTTTTTTGCACCAGTTCTAAATCATTAACAATGTAGGTCTAACACAAAATCAATCTGTTCGTTTTCAAGCATACAACAAATTTGGACGGTCAAAATTTCAACAAATGTATACTTTGGCCGTGGGGACGAAAGATACTCTGTCTCCCCACTCATTTTAATCTTGACGGAACTGCCCCCCCCCCCCCCCTCACAAGTTTCCGTCCGTGAGCATGAGTCTAGACTAAAATAATTAAGCAATAAATAAATGTATTTTGCATGTATTGACATCGTTCTGTATGTATTCAAATTTGTATTATCGTGCGTACGTCATGATGATTTGTTAATAAACTACTACTACTACTAATTTCGTCTTAAACGTTCAGTGGACGTGCGAGCATCGGCAGCGAGGTTGTTGAGATCAGAAGAGACGATGGAGCTGCATCATTATAATGGGATTTAGTTTTCACATCGATGATTCGACGATGAATGACGTCAGCGACGGACCAAACTTAGCACCGAACCCGAGGACTCTTGCTCGCAGTGGTCCCTATGTCATATTCAGATTTATGATCTAAATTACTATTAATTTTAGTTTTCCAAATAGAAATAACACTTTCGCACGAAGCTCTTGTTAGAATGTGCCTTTATTAAAACCGGTTAAAACAAGCAAAAGAGAAGTAGAATAGAGACAGCACACGAGCCCTGACGAGCAGATATACAATTACAAAGTTATCCATACAAAGGCTTCAATAGCTCCCTAATAGTGATCCCTCGTAATGCATTCTATCCGTATCAGTATTGCAAACATAGCATACACACATGTTACGAGTTTACGGTAATTTATTACTAGTCTGCACTCTTTAACCATCCAATATACATGTATGAGATATTCAATGTTCACAAAAACTCACTATAGAACCATAATTATATATAATTTTCCTTGACAACTAAGCCTACTAAGGCATCATTTTACGTGTGTAAAGCATTTGTGAAGAGATCTACTTGTTAAGTGGATCACTGGTGTACTCATAAATGAGCGAGAATGC
Organism: Enchytraeus norvegicus; assembly: GCA_034695365.1. NCBI lineage: Eukaryota > Metazoa > Annelida > Clitellata > Enchytraeida > Enchytraeidae > Enchytraeus > Enchytraeus norvegicus. The sequence goes on from JAQFZF010002068.1 coordinate 1,123, forward strand.
AGACTGGCACTTGACTGGATAGCTACACACATAGATATAGTATGCACAGTAATATCAGAAGCAGATAAGCTGAAGTAAAATGTACGCCTCTGTAACAAATAGTTTAACGCCTCGTGCTACGGCCTGAGAGATTGAAACTTTGTAAACAAAATATTAAAAATAATATAATAGTTTTACCGTTGCAATGTGTGATAATGTACAGGGTGGGCCAGAATAATGCAACTACTTTGACGGTTAATAACTTTCGCAGTTTTTATCCCAGTGTCCCACTGAATACACCAAATTATAACTAATTATTCATTCTATGAATCTTCCAAATATCTAAAAGATGCCTCTAACAGTTTTTGAGAAAATGTCATATCCAATAGTGTTGCGGGTTTTGGAGTGCCCTAGCCGGCACGGACCGAGACATATTGTTTTGGCGGAATACCGTGACAAAACAATATGTCACGATCCGTGCCGGTTAAGGCACGGACCGTCCAAAACCAGTGACAATATTGGATACCAGGTTCTCCTTTCTGGGAGCCAAGGAAAAGGACGATGTCAGGGCTTACAAGGTGGGCGCGCAAGGATAACTCCATCCAACCCGGACGTCCAACTGACACTATGTATTTTTTAGGAAAGGTCACTAAGAGGACTCTTAAAGTACGATCGTGTATCGTTGCAAGAAATGAGCTAAACTTTATTCGAATTAAATACAAATATTGAAAACTATTTAAGTATCTGTGAAGAGTCTCGAGTGGCGATCTCACCGTTAGATTTATGACAATAGTCACCTGCTTGCTGTATCACTCAATGTGTGATCATCAGCTGTCGCGTCTTTAGTCTTATGCCTAATTCTGTAGAGTAGAAAAACTTAACTAAGTTTTACTTTATCTTTTTACAGAAAAAGTTATTAGAGATATGTATTTTTGTAAAACACCTCATCTAAGATAAAAGACATCATTAATCGTAAAAGACAACATTTAAGAAATGTAGTAAAATATATATTTAATTAATAATTTTATGTTTGAGAAGTATGATAGGAATGCCGTGACAGTAGTCATAATTTGACTTTGCGTTTAACCCCTTTAAGACTACACTGTCGCAGCACACTACCAGACTCATAATGATCCTGACTAGCTTTAAATAGTCAACAAGCACAAACTATCAGCCCATCAATCGCTACTTATCCATTTTTCTTGGCGTCATCAGTGACCATTGAGAAAACTACTTCTATGGTCACTTATGACGCCAAGAAAAATAGATAAGTAGCGATTGATGGGCTGATAGTTTGTGCTTGTATAACATTCATAGAGAATAGTGTAATAAAGTGTCTAAATAAATAAGTTACGTCAGATTTAATTTCATTTTAATTAAACATATTCTCTGTTACACACATAATCAACATCCGGGGACATCCCTATAGCCATGAGAGTGCATTATATTATTGTTCTAGTGTATATATTATTATTTCAATGATTCTGACAATAGTAACTGTTGAAAGTCCCGGATTGATATCCTGTTCTGTTGAATACTGGATAATAATAATAATAATGAGTACATTATAAAGCGCCGCTCTATGCAGAATGCCACAGTAATGCTTAATGGACAGTGAAAAGTCAAGTAGCCCTGTAGCAAAAGACCACAACCGGTGTGGTAGCCTCGACCTCTGCAAATCTGGATTTTCATAAACCAATTTGTTCTATAACACAGGAATCATTACCACACAACTACCCCTTTCTCTCCACTGCCGTATCTGCATTAGTCGCCTCTTACGAACACGCGCAGCTGTCGGTGGGTTCAATTCTTAATTTTCCCGGTTTCTGGGACAACATGTCGCATAGAATTGACTTCTTGTTGAAGGATAATTGACTGTCTTCTGTCTGGGTGAATGTCCTGGGAGTGGGTCATTGCTTGGCCTGTAGGTCTGCAGCCGAGTGAAGAAAGAAGATAAGTGCAGATGAGCAGATGGGAGGCCACCCTACATTTACCTGTTCATTGAATGGTGGGGTGGGTTAGCTAGGGGAGGCGTGGGGGGCGAAAACACCCCCTCCCTAACAAAATAAATTACAATTTATGAATGAGAAAGCCTTTATCAAAGGCCTTTTCACTAGTTACAACTAAAAGCGGCAGGACACCGTGTCTGGCATATCGCTTAACGTTACAATAGTATTGAGCACGATCATTTCGATTTGGGCCTTTCAGGCTGGGATTTAAGCGGATGGTCGCATGGAATGATTATATCGGTACCCAAATTTTTGTATTTTCAATGTTGGCTAAGTAAAGACTGATAAATTAATGGAATACAGATCTGCATCTGTCAAAACTTCTCCATTAGTCTATTATAAATTAGATCTCTTAGATTATAGTTATTTTAGATTTTGGATGTTGGACGAGTGAATGAATGTTTGACAAAGAGCGACGAAAGACAAGTGGTCGAACATTATTGAATGAATTCAGGCTGTCATGATAGTTATGAACCTTATTTTCGTTCTATCAGTGTGACGTTTCCATTCAATAAAGGTTAGATTTTTAGTTCTCAAATATCTTTGACCGTAATAGTGATGATACCACCATTGTGAATGACGTCTGATTAGATATCGCGCACCTAATGGACAACGGCGAAGGCATGATGTGTATTTAAACGGATTCATAATCTTCACATTAAAGGTGCTTCGTGGAGTTACGACTGTAGGTTCATGGATTGCGAAGCGTGTAGCGTTAGACATTGTATCATTTGAGCAGTGTTTAACTCTAAATGTTAGCGTCCATTTGTTTGCAGTGGTGGCTTTTACTGGCTTACAATCCTTTCCACACGACGTGGCAAACGCTATCAACGTCCTTGAAGTTAAGGTGCTTTGCGACCATCTTACACGGTATAGAAAACCATGTCTTGTGCTCTAAAAAATAGGAATATTATTTTAGGTAAAAAAATTGAAATTGTAAATAATCATGACACATAAACATAATATATAAAGCTTTAGGCCCTGTTTCGTCATCCATACACTTATGATGAAGCACATCACAATTATTCTGGGTCCAACAAAGAAATTTAAACAATTTTAAACATAATATTTTTTCATTTGTAAGGACTATACGAGTGTACGTATTGCCAAAGCAGTTAATTAAGTAAAGAAGCATTAGTAAAGTTATATAAATGCTCGATAATAATTAAATATGTAACACGACGTCGTATATAATTATTTAAATGCCTCATGATTAACCCCTAAGGAATACTCTTATGCAACTATAAAAACGAACCATGAAGCTGTACAAGTCAATGGGTGTCTAGGCACCCAAACCGCGAGCAGCAATACAATCTATCAAAGTTCACTAGGGTAAATTAAGGATTGGCAAGACAGTTCTTATACGGAATACATGGCTTAACTCGTGTACCTAGATAATTGATATATTATTAATTATTAATTATTAGGTCAGAGACTTTTGAAATGAGATACAATATAATACAATAAGGATTCAACATCCAGTTCCCCCGCCCGAAGGCAATTTCAAGGACGTCTCAAGCAGAGTATACAACTGCAAGCAATTCTCTAATGCCAGAAAACACTTGCCAGTGCATAGACCGAAGAGAAATCGAGATCCGAGACAGTACAAGTCAGGGCTAGAGAGTCTGATTAAACAGGTCTAAGGAGGAAACAAATGGGATTTCAGCTTTCCCTGGAAGATTGTAATAGCCTACAGCATGATCGAATATCATTGGGAAAATAATTCCGGAGTGTTGGAACAATAAAACTGAACAATCAGTCCAGTATGTGCGGGGTTCGAACTGAGGCTCGCCCGTCACTGATATCCCTTTCGAGAGATGAAACTGACGTAATATTCGGCTTTAGGCTTTTAGCCTTTTAGTCATACTGATTATCTTTTTTTTAACATTTGTTTATTGCAACATAAATCATTCATAGTTCATGTAATATACAAGTGCAGCTATATAACAATAAACCAAAAGAGGCAACACAAAAGAGCCGAGGCTCTGTGAGGTTACATCAATGGGCAACATAAAAGGGATAACATAAAAATTAGACAAATAAAAGATGAAACCTGTGATGCCTTTGCAAGGTTATACAGTTCAGAAACTTGATGGTGGCAGAAAGTCAAGTTGTCATACAATATAATTATGTATCAGATAAGTTGCAATCTAAGAGACACATACTATATACACGTATAAGTTATAAGTGTACTTTATGTGAAAAAACAAACAAACAAAAAATTATTAATTCAATCGTAATATAAGCAACATTAACTACACATATGGAAACTAATATTTATTAACATCTTTATCTTATATCAGATAGAAAATCTTATATCGGGGATATTAAAGAGATTAGTGCCAGACGAGAGAAGACTGATGGTTGATAGGGTGTGGTTAGCTCAGAAAGATGTAAGATTAACAATAATATGAGCACATCTAGTAGGTACAATTAGCATGATAATTTTTATTTAACGTCTGCTATATCATTCTAGTCATCTGACCATAAAGCCATGATTCGCTTCCGAATTCGACTATCTGGTGTAAGCGTGTCGAAGTAATTGTACTACGACTGTTGCTCTTAGCCTTGCAGAGGCTAAGTTTTCACAGTATATAAATAATGCTTGTTGAATGCATCTCGTTCATTATTAGAAATAATTAATATTTTATGACACCATAGTTTACAAGCTGGTGTACCCAAACGCAGCCGGAAACACATCCCGAAAAAGAAAATAGTCAAACACCGTGCAGGTTTATTTATCTGCAGAAACAACGATTATAATAAGCATACAAATATCTACGATTGAAAGTAATGAGTTTTAGGTTTTCTTCGGAATGTAGATAATATTATGGTGACATTGAAACGAATATGGAGAGGTAAAGCTATGCTACGTCAAAAGCTTTATAATTTCAATTCAACAACGTTAGGCTACTGGCATTACCGAAATATGCCCGTCGGTATTTTTCTTTTAGACATTTTGCCTTAAGATGGAGACATTAATATTATTGCACGCTTTGCATCTTGCTAATCCCTTCTTGTTACAGCACTTTAGCTCTATATCTGATTTATGACGCTATTACAAGACTTAGTCCTCTCCGGCCCTGTGGTTCTAACGCTTGTTCATTACGGCTTTTGTTGCAGGTTTATTGCCTCTTCTGCTGGACCGCTACAAATGACTCGGTTTGTGTTGTCGACAGTAATAGCGCTGCAAGGCATTAGCGCAATCTGCGTCGAAGCTGCACGAAGCTGCAATCAAGATATTTAGGAGATCCTCGTTGGGGTTAGAGGGGGCTAATCTCACCTCCACAAATTTATTAAGTAGCCACATATCCCTTTCAGCCATTTTAACCTCTTCACTATTTAAATAAAGATGTAAACAAGCTAATGGTCACTTTTATTGCGAAGAATAATTTACCGCTTCCCCGATTTCTTAAAGTAATCAGCAGTTCTAGTTAGGTAATTGTGAAAGACTACACATTTCTGACCCCCTGGTGTACAACTTTTAACCCACTTCCCCACTCTCCCCCACCCCCTTCCCTGAGTTGAAAGTCTCTAGAACCACAACCGAATCAAGGAAATGCATTCTGAAGCGGTCAAGGGAAAGGCTATCTTATCCCGGAACACAAACCAGCGTAGAGGTACTTGAAACATTGGCGACGTTAGACTTTTTCAACTGAAGGGGTTAAAAAAATGGGTACAAAATTAGCTGCCAGTAGTGCCCTGACCAAACGAAAATATATTCTTGCATCTGCGCTGGCTAATCAGCAGTGGTAAAAAAATAATAATAAAGCCAAACCGGAAAGTAAGAAAGGAAACTAGCATGGTTGTATGTCATGTGTAAAAATATTCGATTAGAAAACATCAAATCAGACATTGGGATGAATAAAAAATTTGTCTATTGAAAGGAAACTGACAATCGACATTTTTAAAGTTAGAGAACTTCTAGAGGATAGTGGATAAAAACCAATTTAGAAGTAGCTAAGGGGGGAGGGATGACTAGGGGGAGGGCTCAACCCCTAGTACTCTAGGGTTGAGCCTTCTCAACCCCTAGTGTACTAGAACAGTTATATTGACTTGCAGCATACAGGTTGGAATGAATTCAGGTGTTTGTATTATTGCCATTATGGGAAAAGATAAAGTGTGAATTACACAGGCTTGCTGTATTCAGAGCAACTTGACATCTGAAGATTAATACAACATAATGCGGTACAACCAGGATTTAACGTTTGTTTATGCATCTGATGAATATATCAGGGACGTCTACTACTTCTCTTTCTGTGTACGGGATAGGACTACTTGAAAATCGCAAAACCAAAATTGCACGTGTTCGTTAAAGCAGCAAAGCAGATAGGCCTACTGTAAATTTCTATAGAATTCCATTTATAATTTGGATATATTGTGCACTGTGCAACAGCCCAGTAAGTGCCTTAGATGGATGTAAAATAATTCGCTAATTATTAGTAGTCTTAATAAAATTGGAATTACTCGTTAGGCCTATCTTGGAATTATTCAAGCCTCGACTGAGATTTGAACTCATTATAGCTATGCGTGGTCTCTTAGTCTAAGCATTAAACGGTTATAAGATTAAACATTTGTAGCTTTTAATACCATTATGCCCAAATTACTAATAGGCCTATTACTGCAAAATTATAAGCTAATTATAATTTTCATGCACAAATTAAGAAGTTTAATTAATATGGCAACAATAAAAGATATTATAAATTCTCTGAGGAACAGGCAGAGGAACTTTTTTGGTCATGCTATGAGGAATAAAGAAATGGAAAGCAGACAAATTGAAAAAAAGTTTTGCATAGGAAGGCAAAAAGTACCTATGTATACATAGAGTCTCAGTGATTGGATGAACTTAGAAGAAACAGAAATGATCAGAACCGCTAGAGACGAGAACTGTGTTAAAAATCATGACCGTCAACGCCCGAAACGGATAGGAATCCTAAAGAAGAAGAAAGAAGAAGATCAACATAACTGTAAGCATAGATTCCTCAAGTCCATACACTGATACTAAAATCAAGCATTTCAAGACCGCCTTGTAAAACAAGATAGACGAATTGTTAGCATGCACGGAAAACTCCAGATTCATTAAGCTGGCACCATATGGTATCGCAGAAGTGCCTGCGTGGAATAAACACGTAACGTTGATAAGGCAGACATAGGCTTGGTATTGTTTTAACGATAGCTGCGGGCACGGGCATGGCCCGATACTGCTAGACGCTTTAATCTCACTGCTTTTCCTACATAGACTTGAAAAACTGTTAAAAATCTCACTTCTCCAATTCATTTTTCGAGTAATTATATAAGTTAAGTCTCCGTGACTCACTGTTTAGCGTGGCGGCCATTTTGTGTCCACTGTTGCGCATGAGGTCCGGGTTTTGATACTCCGGCCGAGTCAATCAAAGAGTAAAATCTCGGATTTATAACGTACCAACCAAGCTCACCATCCCTTCGTGGGTCGGATAATCGAAAGCAATTATAGTACGTAGTAGGTGACTACTTCGCAAGATAGCGAAGGTTACCACAGGTTTGGCGTATAATGATAAAATTATCAAATGGGATTGTACTGAGTGGGGCTGGCGACCTCACCGTAGCATTAATGACTATGTCACATGTGTTCTGCAAACGCTCAGAATCTGGATCAGCTCACATATAAAGCTGTCATATACGGCACACAACATCTACCTTTACCTTTACACGTCGTGCAGTTATCGCAGATCAATTCTCAAGTTTTCCAGACACAACGCCGTGGCAGCTCGGGATGCTTAATCGTCATGACCGTAAACGAAATTTATAATTTCATGATATATTGAATATCTTGAGCCTTCCTCAGTTTCAGAGTTAGTCGGCTCTTACGAATCACGTGCAGTTATCGCTTGGACTATTCTCAAATATCCCACACCCAACACGGGAAGATCATTATATAGTCCCTGTATTAAAAGTATCACAAATGCGCAAAGCTTATGTCTAAGAACCCTATTTAACGTTGACTTTCCCTGTAAATCACCGCAGTATCACAGACAGTGCGCGCTCTCGATGGCGTTGTGAGTTAATGCGGCCTCCAGCATAGAACAGTCGGTTCCGATCATTTGATGTCTTCACATTCACATCATCCCGCTCGCGTATTAACGTTCGCTGTACGGGCACAGCAGACAAAATTTTAACATGATCGTCTGTAATTATACCGTATAAGATTACAGACGACCAGTATTAGGAGTAGGCATAGAGGTGGGGGTAAGTGTAGGTCCTGTAGGGTAGTGGTAGACGTAGTTAGGGCTAGGTTAGGGCTCGGTTATGGTTAGGAACTTAGGGTTCGGCTATGGTTAGGGTTAGGATTTAGATTATTAGGATTGGCATAATTTGCTGTACTTGTACCGTTAACGTAAATTCGCATTACTCTCAGTCAATGTTGTGCCATGGACCTTCCTTGTTGCTCCTTGAAGAGCACACTGCTGTTTTTGAATGTTAGCAATTTTGTAATAGATAAGACATTAGCCTACTATTAAATTCTATGCAATCATAGAGCACTTGTTCAATGCCTGCTATCATTAGGGACCCATTTACATGTATTATAATATCTCATTGCTCATAATCCTAATTAATAAGAATTTAACTGATATTAGATGCTTAAAATTTATTGTGTTACTTAGTGGTTTGCAGATTGACCTTAAATTGATTTAGTGTAACAATATGCTGTTTTAATCGTTTACTTTATTTACTACTTTATTTACACCATTATGCTGAAGTCACAATGTATTCTAATTTCATTTTCATTCAGCCAAACCTAGTGGTTTCTTATCTAAAGTCTTCCGCGATAATGTAAAATAGTTGTTAATTTAAAAGTAAAATGTTGTGTCAGACCAGAAGCAATTTAGGAGGAGCATATATAATTAGACTTTAAGTCGTCGTCCAAAGATTTTTCTAGTGGTTAATTATATTATTAAAATATTAATTGAAGCTGTTTAATTGAAGATCCTTTGGAGAATGGAAAGTCTATGGAGCAGAGAGTCAAAATAAGCGGCAATGTCTACAAACATACTTCACTGTGATAGTAAGTGCACTTTATTATTTTGGTTCTTCAAGGTAGTGGGGAATTGTGAAAATTCATTGGGGTTAAAATTACTGTGCTCGCTCCGCTCGCAGTAGGCTTGTGCGTCTTATTTGAAATGCTACGTGCGGAGCGATCGAAAACTACTTTTACTCGCTTCACTCGCTCTATTTTGAAGAAGTAGCATAAGCCAATATCACAGGCTTTATTGGAGGAAACCATTGCATTTGTTAAGGTTAATGCTAAATCAATGAAGGGTAAGAGTGCAAAATGTGCATTTTATTCATAATCTTTAACACATATACATAACCTTTAATCTGACAAGGCCCCATCAGGTTTGGGGGGGGGTTGCATTCCTCTCTCCAAATCCGCCTATTCGATTAACATTTAATTTCAGTCTCATTAAATTCAAATCTCCAATGCAATTGCTTTCTCTTACAGACTCGCTCCTAGATCGAGTCAAGTCAAATAACGGTTTTAGGTCCTGTTCGTCATCTAACAATAATATCAGGGGCGTCTCCAACAGCATATGACCCACCAGCTGGTCCACCCAAACGCACATGTAAGGGCAAAGCCGAATTTAACGTCAGTTTCGCGTCGTAACGGTCACATCAGTTACGGGCGAGCCCTGGGAATAGAACCGTGAATCAATGGAACCCGGGAGCTCAACCAATGTGCTATCGGCTGAAGTAAATGCGCAGCTTGTATGAGAGGCTCAATTATTATTGTTCATGGTTTGCTCATTAGTGAGCGTGACTGCAGGTAGAAAGCGAGAGAGAGAGAGAGAGAGAGAGGGAGAGAGAGAGAGTGAGAGAGAATCGATTTAATTTCGTTAAATCTTTAGAAATATCTCGCTTGGGTGCTCGAAGAATTTCTGTAATTCGTCGATAAACTTTACACCAATGGCTCCAATATGCTCAAGATCAATTTGCTAATGTCGGTACATATGGTTCAAAATGGTCTGTATGACTGCGAGAAATTTGGGAATAGTTCATCCGAACACTGCATGCACTCCTTGTGAGCTGACTAAGTAAGATGCTAAAGGAGGCAACCGAAATCATTGGTGAAGCAGTAATTTTGACTTGCTCTAAGGCTGCGTTTGTTAGCTCTTACCAGCTCGTTCAGTCTATTCTCAAGTATCCCTATATTTCCATTTTATCGATTCAAAAACAGAATCCAAACTATTTCTAGCGCCGCCAACTTTTGTTCAGATATCATATTTATATAATTATCATAGCAAACTAATCACCAGTCTCCAGTTTGACGTTTTCCTTTCACCGACGGCAAAGCAGACAAAAAACTCTTTCCACCGCATGTCACTTCCTATTTAACTAGGAGGTTGATTAAAAATGACAAACGCTTTAAAGTTTTTATTAACGTATGAGCCGCCTCCACTTAGATCTATATTATTGCTGTGGCTGATATACCATCATGTTATCATGTTGTTGTCGTTCGCCCAAGAAAGAACTATGTTGAATTCTGACAGGTCAAATGTTGTTGGAGACGTCCTTGATGTCGTCGTCAGATGATTAAACGGACGCTTAATTAGCAGTGATTGATTGATGTTGCTGCTGTCCCGGTAGGACAGCTAAGTCAGTAGCACGCTTGCCTGTTAAGCAGGTGGTCAAGGGTTAGTGTCCCAGCCGAATACATCTCTGACAGTAGCCTTGCATACGGAAATAGACTTAGCTTTTAGCTTCAGCTTAATAAATATTATTTACTTTTTAGGGTTAGGGTTGATGGTGGTGCGATTGGAATTTTGATTAAATTTTGAGATGCAATTTTTCTTACGGCACTACATATCGCACCTCCGCTATAAGCCCCCATATAGTAGCCTACAGAAATATATATCTCTACATTAATATCACACGGTTAACATGTTTTAGTTATTAAAAATATTGCTTAACAATTGCCAACAACGGTTTCGTAATTTAGGCCGATAATCATATTACATGTAGATTTTAACAGCTCGTTTAGCATTTTCATATGACATATAGACTTTGCAATGAGATTAGAGTTGAAATGTAATATATAATTTTCCTGTGATAATTGTTTGTAGACATCTGTTGTCCCAGTGATAACGGGCTTTCTAATAAATTAATGGAAAATTTAATTTAACGGAACAATTGCAGTTACGAACGGTTGATGTTTACTATAATATAATTACGCTACTCTTTAACTTGGTAATAACCATTATTATTCTCTACCTTCCCAGAAAGATGGAGTGAGCTTTAATTAACTAAAAATACTATGTTTAATTAGGTAATAATTAACAAACAATCACGATTAGGTAATTACCTCAATAATTTTCTTGTTCTTTTTCGAAATCTAGTTAATTAATTGGTTTATTTGTCAGACTTTTCTTGTAGACTTGTTTTTGCCGGTACTGTTTAAGTGGATAGACTGGTATTTAGGATGTTGCTGGAGACATACCTGATTTCGTCGTCAGATGATGAAACGGCCGTTAAATGTGCATTGATTCATTGACTGTTCTGCGTGAAAGGACCTTGCTAAATGTTAATGAATTGACCTAAACTTCTTAGGATGGGATTTAGAACTAAAAATGGGTTCAATGATCCAAAATTGGATTCTTTTAAAAGAGAACACGGGTTTGAGTCCGTCTCCTACAGTATCCTTTCGATACCGAAATGGACGTTAAACTTAAACTTACAGTGTAATACAATGTAATTTTAACTATGTACAATAAATTGCATCCCTGTTCGAAATGTTTCTTTAAAAATTAGCATAAAATTCTACGTGCATGTAAAACTTGAGATCCTTTGCTTATTTATCATTATGAC
>JAQFZF010002069.1:0-12947 GCA_034695365.1 Enchytraeus norvegicus
TAACTAGTCGTCAATACCCTGTCAAGGTCATCTCTCGCACTGCGGCTGCGGGCTAATCAGGCAGCAGCAGCTGTGGTGATAGTTTTATCTTGTAGTAAACTCATAAAGCGTCAATTACATGGAAAGCCACGAATTTTTAAGCTGTTTCTAAAAAGTTGCGACTAAATGAAACGGGTGGGGGACTTTTTCCCCCACCCAGTACTGCTAGGGTTAAGCAGGTTTGTAATTTGAAAACCGGTTCAAAAGGGCCTCCAATGTGATTTCTTGTGAATAGTGTACCTTCATTATTTTGTGAATTATTCTTCACAAAAACAATATTAATGCTTCATAAGAATGAATTTGTAACTAATATAATACGGTAGTCGAGAAAATTATTGAGAGAGAGAGAGAGAGAGAGAGAGAGAGAGAGCGAGAAGAGAGAGGAGAGAGAGAGAAGAGAGCGAGAGAGAAAGAGAGAGGAGAGAGAGAGAGGCGAGGAGAGAGAACTATGTTTTATTGAATTGACATACATACATTGATCTATTAAGGGCTATAATACTCTATTGCGGGCAATAGATTAATTATAATGTGCAGCTACTATAACATAGTCATAACAATTTCATGTTTTATCAAAGATTCATTGATTAACGAGAATGCAAAATCTGCCCATTTGTGCTTTTAATAACGCATGAAATTGGTTACTCTGAGCGGATAACCGAATTGTCAGTTTTACTGATTACCGTTCTGGAAAATCTCTGTAAGCCTTCTTCACCGATTTCGATTCATATCTGACTAATCGGCATTGACGACTAATTAGGCAAAAGAATATTGATTTGAATTTGGATATATCAAATTGATTTATGATAGTATAATGGTTATTGAGGACAATGAGGATTGAGGAGTCATTGGGTTCATTCAAATATTACGTCATCACTTTTTGGGATTTTTGACCCCTCCCCCCCGTCATCATCCGTCATCACCGGTCCCGACCCCCTCCTGATGACGTCATCACCCGGGGTCGGTCATCGGTCACCGAGCGGTCGGTCACCGGGGTGCATAAGCGTATTCGATCACGGAGTGGGAAGTGGTAGCAGGAAATAACCTATAGTATATATGGGCCAAATAGAATTTGGGCTTTCTATTTATAAATAATATGCTTTCGCAGACATTTTGACCAGTTTTTTAATATATACGGCTGAGAGCAAAAATTGTGCGGTTTCGCGAAAAAGTTTGTGCGGTTTCGACGCATAGCGAAAAAAAGGTATGTGAATTTTTATTTATTGATAACGTCATCAAGGCCCGAACCCCCCCCCCCCCCCGTCATCAACCGTCATCAAGGTCCCGACCCCCTCTGTGATGACGTAATATATGGATGAACCAATTGCTGTGTTTCAGCACAACCTGGATGAACCGCAGGACCTCATTGTTAATTGGTAAGTCATTACTGAACCTAGACACGGAGCTGATCCCGTCCTGAGCGATGCAGCCCACATGCTACAAAGTCATTAATTTTGTTGGTGTGGTCGCCAGCCTCACTCTATACAATCCACTTGGATCATCTACGCCAGACCTGTTAACCATTAAAGCAAGGAGACGTGCGATTTCTGATTAGGCTAAGCTTATCTGATTAAATATCGGTTAGGCCTAATCTCTAGTTACTGGACCGAAACCTACGGGAAATACAATGGTAGAGCATAATATGATATAGGCATATTGCGAAGACATGTGCTACTAAAAAAGAAGTGATTGGATTATGAAAGGAACTGGACATCTGCAATTACATACAGACCATTTCTTTTTTAGTTTGAACGTCAAAATTATTTTATTCCTACAGAATCAACACTCTTTAATGCCAATCGTCAAGGCAAATTGTGTCCCTAATTAATCATAATGAAAACCATGACTTTTACCGTGATCCTAATATAAAGTTAGAAACGCTCTATAATTAAGTGCGTTCAGATTGCCGGAGTATGAAGGAGTGCTGGTTCGCAGATACTTTTAATAATCCAGATGTGATTTATGGCTCGGATTACAGACCAGCTCCATGTCGCAGGAAATTAACTCTACGATAATAAAAGACGACAAAAATCTAAATCCATAAGAGCTTTATTATCTTAGATACCACTGAGGCTTACTGATTTACTCTTACCGTGTTTATAAACGGGCTCAGTGCACTGCATGGTTATTATTCAATATTTAACATTGCCAAGAATTTGGAAAAAGTTTTGCTAAACTCTTCTAATTTGGTTTCTTTACCTACCCAGGGCATTCTACAACGGTTACGAATCAAACGATCACATTTGAAGTTATTTTTATATAACGAACCATCGAATCATCCAATCGAAACATCAACCGAGCACATAAAAAATGAGAGAGAGATAAGTTTTGTTTTCTGAATTACACGGAATTTCATTGAAAGAAAATATGCTGGAATAATTGTGATAACAGTTATGATCTGTAGCGGCTTGATGGACAAATAGGAAATTTTATAATTAATATAAACGGAAAAGAAATGGTCGGTCTATAAGTGTTGGAAATGTCAAATATCACGTGTGACATAGAGAAAGTACGGAAAGTTGAACCTGCGATATATATATATATATAACGTAGTGACCAGGTCAAGGCTTAGCCGTACACTGCAGAATGGGAGCCTGACGTAATAAATTAGATAATATCGCCTCTACGCATCTGCTTCCACTCTTAGAGGACGCGAGGAACAAGGGGAGGCTGGAAGCAGTGACGCTTCTGAGGGGTGGCCTGGGGTGGCCATGGCCACCTCGAATGAAGGGCTGGCCACCCAAGTTGCCACCCCAAAAATTAAAATATCTCATGTCTACAATGTATGGAAACATCTAAAAAATATAACATATTGGCCCCCACAAAATGCTGCTCTGCCACCCCTCTGGCCACCGCATTCTGAGTAAGCCAGAATCGCCACTGGCTGGAAGCGAGGAGGTCACGGGTAGCGGAGGGGATGACTGGGTGACGGCACCTCCCACAAGAGTTTCCTAACTTTTCAAAGCTATACAAACTATTTTTTATCAAATTTAGAAATCGTCTATAAATATTTACCATAGCAATGTTTTATAATTCGATTAGATTCTTCCCCGCTCAGAGCTTATTTTAGTCCATACACTTCGATGGCTGCTCTCTTTGTATTGAGAGAAGCTTGCTAGATTGCAACCAGACTTTCACTTGGGTCTCTAATTCATTGTGCATGCGTTTACTTTTATGAATCAATATCTTTATTGAACCTTTGTTTACAAAAGCTGCTGTGCTACCAATAGAATACTTGAATAATTTTAGTATCATTTGATTGTTTCTGCTTTATCAGGAAAACTTGGAAAATGACTCAACGATCGTCGGTCCAATAAGGGTTGACTGCAGAAAGCAACCTGATAATCTACTCTGGTCATGAAGCCTATACTGTTGGAGGGCCTCCTAGACTCCTATTGCAGCAGTTACTCGGCGGCTTTTGCAACCACTGATGGCGAATCCCATACTCAATACCAACGGCCTCTATCTTATATTAGCAATTGAGAGTAAAGCAGCTTGTAGAAAGTTTAACTCACGTCCACTCGCAAGAAAGCCTCCGGTGCTACAACTAGACTTCTCCAGGGTTTACAGTTTGAGTTTTTTGACCTTTAACAATGTCGGATATATCAGTACTCCTTGTATTGCTAATTTGCTACACAATATAATGCACGGAGGATCAACGTCCGATTCCTCACGTGAAAGCTATGTAATGGACGCCTCAAGCAGACTATGCAACTGCAAGCAGTTCTATTCGGCCAGCACACACATGCGAATGCAAAAGCATAGAGCGAAGCGAAAGCAAGATCCGGAACAGTACCAGAGCACAGAGAATCTGATTATAGAGATCTAAGGAGGAAACATTGGGTTTTCAGCTTTGCCTGAAAGATTGTAATGCATATAGTTCTATATGGTCGAAGATGATATCGCAAAGAATTTCATAGTGTTGATGTGTGAAAACTGAATTGTCGTTACAGATTTCAATGCTGCTCATCTAAAAACAAACCTCTGCAAATCTGTTCTACATCCCGAACAAAGCGTCCCGATTCACGACACTGGCCGCCACCCCACGGATACAGTTACTGCACACAGTGATTGATACTGCTTATCACACATCAATACAGCTAGTCACGTCATGCACAGGAACTGCAGCAAGATCGTAATGCTGAGTCTCTATCGCAGGCTGTGATTAACTGATATGGTCACACTCGTATGATTGCTACGATCATTGCACATGATGATATTTTGACAAAAGTTGTATAGGTCCGTTTATTCTTTCCAACCTGATCTTGGTTTAAAAAATTAAAATAGCATAAAGCTTAAAATATAAGAGTTAATGTTATAATAAATAGCATGGCAACAATCATGGCCGTCGCTTGGCACCAATTATCCCCAGATAATGGGTGCCAAGTTATTACGGTCAGCCGAGAACAAAGGGGGAGGGGGTCCCTTGGCCCCTATAATCTGAAAACTGAATAATCATCCTGATTCATACGGTAGGTCTATTATTCTTCAGCTCTTTGTTCTGCAAATCGTTTTGGGAGAGCCGGTTTACTGAGATATATGCTATTGAAACGTCCTATATGGCATCCTTTGATGAGGAAACGGACGTTAAGCTTAATAGTTTGTTTATGGACGCGAGATAGTGTTTTAGGGTGAATGAATTCACTATACTCTCTTCATCTATGACCAAGCATGACATAATATGTTACTAACAGCAGTTCTGCGTCATTATCGACCCCCACTGCCCCTCATGCACCTAGAGATCAGTGACTCCAGTCATCCTGTGTCCGGTCCTGGGACTAGAATAATGATGGCCATGATGATGAAGCAGATGATGCCAATCGATGATGATGATGATGGATTAGTCTGATGATGATTTATTGTCACTAATTATTTATTGAGACATTTCTCATGGGCATAATCCTCAATCTGCTACGAATACTGTCCTTAAGTTAGGTAAGCGTAAACCTACGTCGAAATGCACAAAAAGACTACAGTATAGACCTCAGTCTCATGAATCGACGTTCAATTCAGACTCTTTTGACACAGAAACGGTCATTTTGAGTACAATTTGCGATACAGAAACGGTAATTTGTTAAACTTTTGATGTTGTTTGCGTTATACATTACATACCGTGTGGTTTTAATCAGACAATTGTAAACTCAAAGGCTCTAACAGCGACATCCTCGTTGTCACGTTTTAACTTGAAATAGAGAGAGAGGAGGAAGGAGAGAAAGAGACACAATATCAAATTCTATCATTCATCAACATCATCACAATTCCATACAAATTTCAAAGTTGACTTTAGCTCTGCAACTTTAGCTTGACATCTTCATTATTGATCTTTATAGTATTAAATTTAATGAACTTACATTAATTTTGCTCCAAACGTTTACAATTTAGTTGACGAGATGAAAATAAAATGAAAATATATAGATAGGCGCAGTATCTTAGTTTTATCAGATTAGGAAAGTTGATCTATATTTAATAGAAATTTGTTTCGCTAATGCACCAAAATCAAATAAAACCCTTTTATTGTCTCATTACACTTGTACCTCCAACGAGTCTAAATTCTAATCAATCACAGACCGTGCCTATCGTCATGCGTGGTGCGTACGACACTGAACCCCAGTGATGTCTTCACGCATCGACACATCCGCTTCTGTTGGGCTTAATTGCATTACTCTCCTAGTTTTTGTTTATTTGGCAAACTTTGTTCTACCCCTACGACCCGTTTTACGGGCTTTTCCTCTTCTGTTTCATACAAACTTTTGTGATTTAAAAGTTTACTATAATGTTTTCTACAGTAACTGCTATGCTGCTATTGCGGTAACTCGCGCATCCATGCATCATGCTAGTCACCTGACTAATGAGCTAAATAGTTTTAGAAGCACTGTAGTGTACAGTGTAGAGCGGACGGAACTACTAACCCTATTTCATGTCGTATCAATATAATTGCATTGAGGTATACTTCACTTCCAGTAAGACTACAACTGATCCTCTGCACATAACGCGCAATCGTAGTCTCAGACCATTTCAGAGCAGCATTCGTATTCACAATGTCAAACAGTTATGTATAAATTTTTTCAGTATACCTACTGCATTGAATTGCAGTTTACCATTTTACCAATGCATTTATTAGACAAATTACTTGTATGCACATTAATTTATAAAAATCTGGACTTTGTTGAGTCTAACTTCGATTCTACCTACAAAATTACTCTAAGATCTCAGCCAACCTATTCCTAATTATTAAGAAAAATCGAATAGCAACCGATTTGAATAAAAATTAAAATTGAGCATTCTATTTCTCTTATTCCACCCATTTGGGCTACAGAAGACTTCGTCTCCTCGATGTGAAATAGAATTTCCATCTAAATCATAAATTACATTTCCATAAGTGATTTTGTAATTACAGTATAAGTTGTTATTGACAATATTTGCAATAGCTGTGCTTGTATTAACTGTGTCTTTTTATTTTTAGTTCATCGTTTTGTATACGGCTGTGATCAGCTAGATAAGGCGTGTATATGCTTTCACTCTCACTGATGACTGATACGCACTCTCATGTTCTTAATTTGTTCTTGTTAATAATTGCACCCGACATTTGTATGTAATTTTTATTATAATTGCATGATGGAGATGTATTGCTGTTTGACGTTAAAATAGACCTATATATCCGCCTCCCGCCCAGCTGCATAATGGAGCAAGAGAGGCTTTCATTTTTTGAAGAAAGGATTAAATAATTTATGGGAGCAACGTCGCTACTGGCGCGCGGCTGCGCTCGTCAATTACATAAATTGAAGACAGGATCATCCTCTCACACTGAACATTCCTGATCAATCCCCCCTCCCCCTCCCGAGTTTCCCTGCCCTTCACCTTTTCCCATTTCCGCAATGGGTAGAGCGTGATGGTAGGATCGTAGATCTACATTCTCCATAATGTACGCCTCGTATATTCTCGTAAGGAACGTTGAATCTTGCCTGCATAATGCATATACTATACTTCTAACATTGCTATCTATCTTACCTATCGGCCTAAGTAGAAATAAAAATCTTCCAATTGGAAAAGCTGAATGTCAATTTCGACTCTAGAAGTCCGAACGCATAACCAAAGGAAAACCTAGTATCGTCTAAATGTTTTGAAAAAAAATCGTTACTTTGATTATGTCCTTGACATCGCCTTCAGGTGAGGAATGTTAAATCCTAATTGACTGATTTATTTCTTTTCAGATTTACATGATTAATTTAAAACCTAAAATCACGTTTTAACTAACTTATGAAATGTCGTTTTGATTGCATGCTCTGCTGCAAAATGATGGACCTATGTGAAAATTATATTTTATATGTCATATGTTATATTTATGATGACATCGAGCTTTATATAAATACCGAGGAGAGTCATATTTATGTAAATATAAATGCTTGCTTTATATCTAGTATAGTATAGAAATAATTGTGAGAGTCAAATTCGTATCATCTCCTCTTATTGTCCAGATATCGTTCGTCAGCATCAACTGATTCCTATAATATAATAATTATTAGTTGGTATCACTCGTCCTATAATGTTCCCGGTACTCACTGTATTCAGCATACACACGACACAAACTATTTATCTTTTGAGCGTCCATTAGCCCATGATTATCCCACCGGGCAATGCTTCTAACATCCCAATATAGTAACTCAAAAGAGTTATTTAGGTATATGAGACATCACATAGATAATAATAATAATAAAATAGTAAGATTTAAATCTGTTTACTCATCCAAAAACGTGATGACAAGGTCGTCATTTAGTTATCAGTATAGCCTACCTACGTCTCTGTGGTTCTTTGGTGAGACTGTCGGTCATTTTTGTCGAATTTTGTTCAGAAGGTCTGGGATTCGCTTCCCGGTCGAGGCAATCGGAGAGTAAAATATCGGATGCACAACGGACCAACCAAGATCCCTTCGTTGGTCAGTCACATGAAAGTGCTCTTAGGAAAGGGACCATCTCCGCACTAGGAGTTAGTATTGACTCAGTGGTGGGCTACTTTGACCTTTGATAAAATCAGTAGACCTTTTGGCGATAAAGTCGCGAATAAATAATCTTAGTTCTTAATTTACCGGGTCATAGAAAGAAATGCTGAAACGCTTATTTATACTCTAGCTGCTCTAGTACATGCCATTCACAATGTGGAAATGTTGAAATAATGCTTAGAAGAATCTATAAAGTCTCAGACGCTGGGCACTGTGGACCTCGTAGATTATGTTATTACAGCCCCCAACTTCAGAGAATTTCCGATGTTAATCTGAAATTAAATTTTCGGAGCAGTTGGTACAATGTCGTAAATATTATCATCAAATTAAGTTTCTCGTGAGTAAGACAAATTGTGGGACACCAATCGTTGTGTAATCGAGGCTGATGAGATTACGTGAAGTTACGTTCACAGGACAATCCGGTGATTTACGATTTCTCAACATCTAAACCACGAGCCTTTCCGTGTGGTGCAACCACTTGTAAATCATCAACTTGTGGAAGAAATATTAAAGAAAGAAAGAAATATGAAAGTTTAAGTTAAATTAATATTAAGACTACTGGTTTTGTTGCCATAAGTTGTTGATTGAAATAAAAAATCAATTCTGATTTATTAAATGCAATATGCCAATTGTTTAACTTCTCTTGCATTAAATGACCATTATTATGACCATCTCATGTTACTCTGGCTGCTATGTGACGCCGCGTATTGGAAAGGCACCATGAGTTAATAAATTGACTAATAAATTTAATAATTTATCAATAAATTTCATCCCTCGAATGACTTCACACAGAACACGTCAACACAGAAGATTCAGTATAATTTTCTATATATTTCTTCTTCTTCTTTTAAGTATCCTGCCGGTTTCTGATCATTTCTACTTCTCCTACGTTCATCCATTCACTGAGACTCATTGTATTGGTAATTCTTTGTTTTCTTTTGCAACGCTTTCCTTCAATTCTTCCGCTTATGATTATGCTCTCTATTTCTTTATTCCTCCTGACATGACCAAATATAAAATTTTATTTTAAAAAAAAATTATATAAAATTATATCTAACCTAAATACTAAAATTGTAGCATACTGCATTGTAGCGTGCCGCTGCAACACTACAATGCAGTATGCTTTCGCGGCACGTTCGCTGACATGGCATTCCAAACATCAGGAGATTTATTTTAACTACTATATTTTATCTTTACTTCTTTTCTTAAACACAATAAATCTATTTTATCATATTTTTTAGCCCAGGGTCGTTTACCACCCAGGGCATTTAAAAAAAAAACTAAAATTATATACTAAATATTGAAAGAAAATTAATCACTTACTAGTGATCCAATCTCCGCATGTTCTCTAAGAGAACATGTGGACTTGTATAGAAGCCTCAAGCTACATGTGAACATCTCGAATAGTTCACACAAGTGCAACAGCATGAATTGAGTGCGAGCGGTCATGTTAAAGTGCCATTTATTGAACGTCTAAGTTCACGGACTTCTGGAAAAAGTGAAACGAGTCTGGAACTCGGAGACCCTTACGTGCTTATCGTAATAAGTGGAATAATCCCTTAAGCATTTTCTCCTTGAATTTAACCTGAAACATTTTAATTTCAATTTCTATATTTGTGCGTATCGTAATGATATTTTTTTAAGAAAGTGGTGATTCCTTAAAATCGGGTACAGTATCAGATCAATCAATAAGTATTACTAAATCTATAAATTAATGAATCATTTAATGAGGATTTAACATCCGGTTCCTCGACCGAAGGCGATGTTTTGTACACCAACAAAGAGAAGTGCTAGAAGAACGAAGACTGTGTGAGAGTTGGTAGGATTTTGAATACCCTGTCTTGAATTTTCTGCACTTTGATATAGAAAGGCTATGCAAACTTTATTGTAGAGTGGCTGCGTGAGAACTAAATCTGATAGAAACGATGTTTGTTGTTTGTAATCGTTAGCATTAACTTAATGATCAAGAGACAGCGAGAGAGAGAGAGAGAGACCTAGAGAAAGAGAGAGAGAGAGAGATAGTGAGAGAGAGAGAGAGAGGGAGTGAGAGAGACAGGCAGACAGAGAGACAGAGAGCGAGAGATAGAGTGAGAGAGAGTGAGAGAGACAGACAGACAGAGAGAGACAGACAGACAGACAGCGACAGAAAGAGGGAGAGACAGAGAAAGAGAGAGAGAGAGAGAGAGAGAGGGAGAGGGAGAGAGTGAGAGGGAGAGAGGATTCCATAGGAGCTATGGGCTCCTCTCTCTCTCTCACTCTCTATAGGTAGACCTATAGGGACTCTAATATGATTGATGGACCATTAGGGATGCATGTTTAGTGAACTACCCGAGCACATGCCTCCACAGCTGCACACGTGTTCAACATTCAGCCCACAACATACTGGAGAACAGGAGTAACCTGTGATAAATTTATACAAATACAATTTGGGGGTAGTGTTAAACTAATGAAAGACCCATAACGGAATATTGCAGCATATTAGGGGATCTTTTACTGTAATTCCCGGGCCCCAAATCACGAGTTTTAAAGGGGTCGCTTCCTGCCGCCTTCGGTAATTGTTAATAACCCCCCCGCGAGGAGCTCGAGGAGTACATTCTAGAGTCATGTGCTCGCAATCTTCAGACATCATTCGTTTTCCACAACCAACTATAGTTAGAACTGCCTCCGCGGGATCGCTTGGAAAGTTTGAAGGATATTTTTTCATTTCTACCGAAAGTTCAGAAAAACTGAGGAGTTCTATGCCTACTACGATGTTTAGTTTGTCTCAATAAATCATCTTATTTATAGTTCTTTCTACGACGAAAATACACTTTGTCTCCAAATTCAGCGCAACAATTCACTTCTATCCTTACAAATCAGATCTGAGGATAATATACTTCCCGTTAGATAGCCTAGTCGGTTGCACGGTTGCCTAAGAAGCGGCAGGCCACGTGTTCGAGTCCTAATCAGTTCCCTCTTTGGCAATAGTCATGGCAATACGGAAAGAGAAGTCAAACTTAGCTTTACAGCTTCAAGTAAATAAAAGATTTAAGTTACGTAGGGCCGCCCTATTAATTTTGAAAGCAACATCAGATCAAACAAACTTTTCATTAAAATTAGAAATTAAATATAAAGTAAAAATATAAAGTAATATAAAGTAGGATTATTTAATGTATTAAGCATTTGGTAGGGCCTACCGTAATCCTAGTAACGGCGGTCCCAAATTATTACTGTACTAGTGAAAAGGCCTTTGATAAAAGGCTTTTTAAAGAACATTTCACAAATGTGGATTTCTCACACCCCCCCCCCAAATCACCATTCAATGGGGCCTCCGTTCCGCTCTGCTTCTCTTCTAATTCCATCTTCTGCAGCAGACCTACAGGCCATACAGAATAATCTACACACAGGACAATGACTCACAGTCACACGCAGATACTATCATGAGCCAGACAATAGACAACCAACCCGAGCAGTGTAGTCTCAATCATACTGTAGCACTGCTTCACTGTAAGGCTGTAACGCGTAACACGTAACGCTTAACGGGATAAGGGGATTATTTTATGCGATTTAGAAATTCGTGCCTGTGTAATAGCTAGTTGTGTTAGGGTGTAGTGGGGTTTAGGTTATGGCTAATCCCTTATCCTAACCCATATGCTAACCATAACAGTAATCTGTACTATTTTATATATTGTATTTTTTTATGATTGATTGATTGATATTTGTGTGAATTTAAATAGAAATCGGACCTAATGAATAATAATTGTGACCGCCGTTACTAGGATTACCAAACATTCTGTGACACATGGAAATTGTGTCCAAATACTTAGTGACTGGAGAGATGGCTTATTCCTGGAGAAAAGATTTTAGAATCATACTAACAGCTGTAAAGCTAAATATAAAAAGGAATTTAGTTCACATAACAATAGCGTACTTGCTTTATTCACTTTCAATCATTTATACACGGTGAAATTTTTATAGAATTCGATAATTCTCTGAAATTAAATTAATGTGGAATAGCTATATAAATCTACATGACATTGTACTTTCACTCTCGTGCTGCACAATAGTCTATAAGTTAAACTTAACAATCAGTGGCGGCGCGAGGGGGGCAGGGGGGGGGAATCGGCCCCCGGGCGCCGCCCGATGGGGGCGCCGTTAGGCGCCCCCTCGATTTTTTACGGGCGCCATCCCTCGGAATTTTTTGGGGGCGCCTTATGGCGCCCCAAAAAATTCGCATTGTATGCCGTTGTTCCGTGTCTTCAGTTTTTTTCAATATTCATTAACTGTGAGAATCATTCTCTAAATCTAACAGGTGTTCACGTTTCTGTTCATCCTGATATTATAGCATTCTTTGGGACCATTGAATTAAGTTTACGTTTCCTTCTCTGAATCCACTACATGATTGTCGGCGACGACAGAAGTCTTTACCCTAAACTGCAGGCTAAGAGAGAGAGAGAGAGAGAGTCTGAAACATTCTAGAGTGCCAGAGAAGCAGCCGTGAGTGCCATTGGAGAATCATTTTGATGCACTTATAGAACTGCTGCAAAATATGAATATTATAGGCACACAAGAGTCTGTCGACTGTCGCTGGTTGTGAACGATCATTCAGTAAACTGAAGTTGATATTCTTAATTTGGTCGACTTTTGGTTGAACATTTGGTCGAATCTTCCTGTGGTCGACAATGCCACAGGAATGTCTCAGCAATTTGGCAATACTGTCAATTTCCCGTGTTGGATCCGGGAAACTTGAGAATAGACCAACAGAAAACTGCACATGTTTTGTAAAAGCCAACTAACGTAGATATTTTCAAACTGAGAAAGGCGGTAGGAAACCACCTCGGAAGTCAGAATATATATTTCCAAGAAAAAAGGTTACATTTTTGGTGTGGTAAAGGCATGACCTTTTTGATGGGATCAACTTGATGATCGATGGGGT
>JAQFZF010002070.1:0-12947 GCA_034695365.1 Enchytraeus norvegicus
TTGTTATTTTTATTTATTTTTTTATATCCGTATATATATTCACACGTGACAGACGCACATGCTAGTTTCCTTACTTAGTTGCTGTTTTTGTGTTTTAATTTTTTTTTCTAATCCATGCTATGCTTGCTTATGCTATGTTACGCTTCAAAAGACGTTCTATCATTCAAAGTTATCAATCATCTAGAGAGTGTAGCCATTTAATCTTGTTTAGTTTACTGTTTGACTTAATGTTTCTGGTATGGAAAGCAATGTGATAAAATGTAAAAAGTATTTTGAAAAAAGTATTTAGATGACGAGATTCTAAATACTAAATAATTTCAGAAAGTATTTAAAATACTTCTTCTAAATACCTACTCACCAAAGTATTTAAAATACAAGTATTAAATACTCATAAAGTAGGGTAGTATATTAAATACAAGTATTTAAAATACATTACAACACTGGTTATAAGTAACTTAACTCTTAATTAATAACAAGATTCTAGGAAACTTGTGGGAAATATTCTGTAGGAAATATTCCCAATGGCATTGCAAAAATATTATTAGGTCACACATGTAAGCTTTTTAAGCATTCAATTTAATTCTACATGTAATTCTTGTAATCGTGACAAATGGCCGAGTTGGAATATAGCATTCTAGTAAAATGTCCTATCTCTTTCATTATTATCTAGCACGGTCAGTTACTTCGAAGCATTAGAGGCGTATTTCTCCCTCTCTCAGTGCACTGCCTAACGGCAGGTCCATGGCATACAACTGTAGTATGTCATACTTTCTTAAAGACAATTTTATTCTCTGAAGGGTCTACTTAACCCAGTTACTGCATTAGTCGGCTTCAATGAAACACGTGCAGCTTTCGGTAGGTCATTTATGCTTACCGGATCCAATACGGCAACTCGGCTCAGTGGCGTATAGGCCTACATAATTAAAATCTCATTACACATGTACATTACAACTACAATGGCATTTTATAAAACATCTGGGTTTTGCAAGTATTTAAGAACACTAGCGAATCCTATGACGTCCTGTTACCACAACAAGTACAATTAGCATCAATATCGTGAAATAGGTTACATCCACTTTGGTCAAACGCTTTATTGTTGATCCATTTTTTTGATCCAATTATTCATATTGTACACAGAAGTGACCACTGACCAATAGTTTAGATGAGCTAAATACAAGTAGCAAAAATAGAGTGTACAAATATCCAGCAAACATACAGTGAAATAGATTGGTATAAGCAGTTTTGAATAATGTTCCAAACCTCATCTCTAACTCGACTAGCCTATGGGCAGCATGCTATGAAATCACAAAATAACAAACTATAAGGTATTAACAGGGAATTGGAGAGGCTTGCAATGTAAAGTTCAGCAGTTAAAGGGGTTTGTGATGTTAACTTAATAATTTCTGCAAGGAAAGGCATAGCTATTGGCCTATACAAGACATTTAGAATGTAGCATAGGATTCATAGCGTTCCATGCTGTCACGAATGACAATAGAACTGAAATTGATGTTCAATCTGAATTAGTGTAGGCCTGACGTTAAGAGTCCCTGCACTGGTCGTGAGTTGGGGTGACAAATAATTGGCCAACCACCGGTAAAAATAGTTCTTTATAATAAGCTGTCGACTTGTTATTAGAAGATAACTCAGATAAGTTATACGAGTGACGTGATTATGAGTTGTAAATAATGATTATCGACGATAGGAGGGTAGTAAAAGATCTGCACCTGACATGGAGTCTAATTCAAACAGGGATTTCATAATTCTGATGCGGATGAGCTGTCAATGTCCAACTTTGGGGAGACAAAATATATTCTGTTCATTCATCGCTATTTGTGTGTGTAAACAACTTAGGGGGGGGGGGGTAGTGTCCGCCCTCCGTTGACAAATATGTGTAGTCATACTTAAGTATAGGCATACAAATTTTAACATTGAAAACGATATGGTTATGAAATAAAATGTTGTTGAATATTTTCACAAATGATGATAAATTACAGATAAGGCATGGTTGAAAAGTGATGCATTCAATTATATAATTCAACACAAAAGCTGTGCATGTTCAAAACACCCAACAAATTCTACGATAGGCACATTTCAGTTATATAAACAATAAAACAAACTGATAATTCTTAAAAATATAAGTTTCAATACTAGCACACAAAGCAGTACAGATTTATTAGAACGTAGACTAGCCAGGCTACATGTCAGGTACACCTATTACAAACATGTAGACTAGCCAGGTTCCATGTCAGGTACAGATCTATTAGAAACATGTAGACTAGCCAGGCTCCATGTCAGGTGCAGATCTATTACAAACATGTAGACTAGCCAGGCTCCATGTCAGGTACACCATTTACAAACATGTAGACTAGCCAGGCTCCATGTCAGGTACAGGTGTATACAGATACAGGTACATGTAAAGGTCCATGTAAACTGTTGTACAGGTACATGTAGACTAGCTAGGCTCCATTTGTTTCATAGTCAAACAGTGTTTCGTCGTATTTACTAGTGGCATTCGACTCTATGCAATGAACCAAACAATCAATCAATCAATGCGAATTTAACGTCCATTTCATCATTTGGGGACAATATCGGGGACGTCTCAAACAGCAATTGAACTACCAGCCTGTCCACTGAAATAGGACTAGTAAAGATAAGTGCTTCTAGAGAAGAGTACGTTGCAATTTCAATTAAAATTAAAAGTTAGCAAAGGAAATTTTAATTGATGATATAAGGAGGACGTAAGTCAACTGCAAAACAAAATAGTGTGGGACAAGATCGAATATGCAGTGGCTAAGAATACCACGTTAGGTGCAGCATGGCGAAAAGAGTGTCTAGATAGCAAGTTCGGTTCGAATATCAGCAACATTAAGCAAGTGGGAATCAGCTGAATTGAAGACAGTGAGACGATTGAAACAGCCGGTGGCGGTAGTCTAGTGGTTAGCATGGTACGCTCAAGCATAAGAGATTGAAGGATCATGGGTTCAAACCAAGGTCAGACTACAAGAATAATAATATCATAACGCCACTGGTACTGGTTAATTCGTGTGTCTGTGCTTGCTACATTCGTGCGCTTTTAAGCAATGATATGATTAACCAATTGAAAGGAAAACTACAAAAAATACCAAAAACAGAAACCAAGAAAGGAAACCATGTAAACACACGCGGCTGACATGTGTGGAAATAAACGAATATAAAGAACACAATGTTGGCAAGATAATGAGGCTGTTAAATTGCAAAGCATTGAAGGTCAACATAGCAATCTTGAACTTTATAATGGAAGTTGTGGGTAAACCAAAAGTGAGGATTTGCAGTAATCAATCTTAGACTAAAGAGTTAACCGAAAGAATCGCTGAGTTTCAAGTGAAAGACAGATTTGAAGTAAATGTCGAATATGAAAGATGGAGGAGCTACACACTGATGAAATGTGCTTAGTCTAAATAATAATATCAATCCTTCAATAAATCCAGAATGAATCAATTAACAACAATGATTGACTAGGAAATTACTGAAGATTGAATGAATTAAGAAATATAATTCAATCAGTCACTGAATCAATCAGTAACTCAATTAATTCGGAACAATTTAATTGATTGATTGATTACAATCAATAAATCTATGTCATGAATATTTGAAATCAAGATGGTCAAATAATTTTAAAAATTATATGGACAAATGCACTGACTGGCCCTGACAAATGTCCTGACTGGCCCTGACAAATGCACTGACTGGCCCTGACAAATGCACTGACTGGCTCTGACAACTGCACTGACTGCCCCTGACGAATGCACTGACTGGCCCTGACAAATGCACTGCCTGGCCCAATGAATGATGTAGACGCAAGCACATCACGTAACTACAACAGACAGAGACTGCTGATTCACAAGAGCTGGTCATAGTACAGATATTGCACATGATTAACAAGCACTTACTTTGCGTAAATTATTTAATAGAAAATTTCATAGTAAACTAATTATATTAACAATAATTACTTTCTTGAATGATCCCTTACTATACAATACATTTTAAAGCGCCTCTACATAGTAAGCATCTCAGAAGCGCTGTGCTGTCAGGCATATGTGTTGTATGCCAGTTAAACAAATAGGTTTTCACCTTTTTCATAAAATTAATAAACTGATTTGCACTGGAATCTTACGTCAGAAGGCAGGAAATTCCAGACCGCTGGACCACAAACGGCAAAAGAATGAAAACCCAGAGTACTACATGCCCGCGGGACTACCAAATCACAATTGAACGATGATCTTAGTGATCTACAAGTAACTGATGTACAGGCATCAAGAGCTCTGTTATATATATAGCGCGACCAAGATGGTAGCTAAGACGGTGTTGTAGATATCATTATGATCTACCATGAATATAATAAAAAGAGAAATAAAATAAAAATGTGAACAAGGTCCACACAGATCTTTCGAGTAACATCAAATTGAATTATATAAAGCAGGATAAGATTATATAAAATAGTGCTGATCAATCAGCTTCACACTAGACAGCGCCAGACAGCATATTAGCTACCTATGATATATTTACTAATTAGAAATATTGCTTCTTGCTATCAACTTAAGAGTTTTAGACAAATATTGAACTTTCTCTAGAACTCCATATTCGACTGATGAGAAAGAAAGCACGTAAATAGTCGAATGCTATCATATACTGCAGGCCTACACCAATGTTAGAAAAGAGCATGAAAAATATAATAAAATCATTGCTTTAAATTTTTGTTCAACTTCAGATCTACTGCCATAATATGCACAGAATAATTCACATTGAACTGAACAGTATATAATGCATGTTTAAACAAGATAGACAATGAATGTACAAATGTACATAATCCTACATCTACAGTATCGTTAACATAGAGCAGCAGAGAAGCTTTATAGTATCCAGTTATTTCTCTACAAAATAGAAGGGCCAAGGCACAAATCTATGTAAACTATTAACTAGTTTGTTAATTAATGATCAATCAATTACGATTTCAATTATCAGAATTAAAAGTGTAATATAGTGCCTAACAAATTAGAAAAGTGTTCTAATGTGGTCCTCTATTACCAAATACAGATCTTCATCAGTCACTCTTTAAACTCATGTGCAATTAATTATCAATGGGTCTATTCCTAAGTGTGCCTAACCCACACAGGTACTGATAGCATAGGCATTGACAGAACAAGGCACATAACATGCTGAATTCTTCATCACTGGCTCAATACAGATGTACATATTACACTGGATGGCAATCTCTGAAATCTTTCAGTGCAACTGTAGCCTTCCGTGTACTGACAGATATTGTAGAGTCTAGGCTCATTTAACACATCTATGCACATTATTGCACAATCATCGTCCTTGGTGACATCAAGCACATTAAAAAATCTGCAGACAACAAATTCAATGCGGAATTAGATAAGTTTCCTAGGCCATTATAGGTGTCATTAACACAATGGTAACTCAGCAAATGATGAAGTTGAGTGAGTAGAGTTGTGGCAGATCTAACAGTACAACAAGTTAACAGTAGTAAAGCCGTAAAACTCAGTTTAACGTCTGTTTTCATATCTAAAGACACTGTCAGCGACGGCTGGGACTCGAACTGCTTATCAGGCAAGCTTGATACCGACTAGACTATCCAACCAATTAGTAAAACAAGTAGAAATGTGAGCCTCTATACAACCCATCAATCAGATACTTGACACGACTGTAACTGATGAGCTGTCAACCCAAAGACAACCCACAAATGAGCATGAGCTGTCAACCCAAAGACAACCCACAAATGAGCATGAGCTGTCAACCCAAAGACAACCCACAAATGAGCAGTGGTGATAACCCAAAGACAACCCACGAATGAGCATTTGCTGATAACCCAAAGACAACCCACAAATGAGCATGAGCTGTCAACCCAAAGACAACCCACAAATGGGCATGTGCTGACAATTCAAAGACAACTCAAAAATGAGTAGTGCTGACAACCCTAAGACAACCTACGAATAAGCATGTGCTGACAACCCAAAAACAACCCACAAATAAGCATATGCTGACAACCCATGACTGTAAGTCATACGCTGACAACCCACGACTGACAACCCACTGATACCTCTACATAGTGATAGGAAAGTAACTCACTCACTCTAACAGTACAAGTGAACATAGAAAACAAAAACAATAGGTCACAAGACAAAGGCTAGTTAAGGTAAAAGCATTATAGAATAAATAGCAGCAAACAGCAGTAATATACAGATCTAGGTAGAATACATAGTAAGTATATTTTACGATACAATACAATTCATGAGGATTTAACGTTCTGTTCCTCAACCGGAGGCGACTCAAGCAGAATATGCAACTGCAAGCAGTATAACAACTCTACAAGTTTGTCAACAAAATAACTGCTAGATCTCCCTCATATAAACTCAGACCACTAGTTAACAAACTCCTATCTCACACAAATACAAAAATATATCAATGTACAAATAACAATGTATTGTGCCCTAGAGCAGCGACACCAAAGCTAACCCCATCAAGATACCCCCAGCTCTGATCACCAGGATGAGCTCACAGGTGTCACACCAGGATGAGCTCACAGGTGTCACACCAGGATGAGCTCACACGTGTCACACCAGGATGAGCTCACAGGTGTCACATCAAGATGAGCTCACAGGTGTCACACCAGGATGAGCTCACAGGTGTCACACCAGGATGAGCTCACAGATGTCACACTGGATGAGCGCAGGCTGACAACAGGTCTCTGTATCTGAATGGGTGTTTGTATGAATGTGTATCTGTGTGTCAGTATGTTACCTGTGTGTGTGTAGATGTGTCTCTATGTGTATCTGTATGACATGTGTGCAGATGTGTATCTATTTCTGAGTAGATGTGTATCTGTATGTGTTTGTATCTGTATATATGTATGTATCTCTAGATGTGTTGATGTGTGTCTGTCAGCGTTTATGTGTGTCTGTATGTGTGTAGACGTGCATTGTGTGTGTAAGTATGTGACATGTGTATTAGTATACATGTGTGTGCAATGTGCATTGAGAAAGTATGCGCATCCGTACGCTATTTGTGTGTGTAAACATGTTTATCTGTATGTGTGTAGATGTGTGTAATTATGTGATGCATATGCGCATCGGTATGTGTGCTTGCACACATGTGTATATGAATGCCGGTATGTGTATATGTGTGCTTGCGTACATGCTTATATGCGTGCCGGTATGTGTATGTATGAAATTGTATGTGTGTACTTATCACACTGTATGCGCAGTGTAAAACATGCCCAGATCAATAATAAATATCAGAATCAATATCACTGTCCATTCACCTGAACATGACCATTTTGTGCCCCATTTTCTACATTTGAAGGAACACAATCTTGTGAGTTACCATCAACACGTTTTCTAAGCATATTGGTACCATTAATCTTGGTTGTATATCCACCATCAACCGACTCTTCCTTTGAATTCAAATTATTCATCTCTCTCTCTGCCAAACCGTTACTGCCTGCAACACTATCACCTGCCCCCACACTTGATAGTCCATTCTGAGACGTTTCTGCTCTGTGTTTTCCATTTTTAATTCCATTTTCCGCGGATGCCTTGTTCTTTCCTCCTCGAGGGCGCATCTGCCGCAGGACATCATTGCTGAGGAGACGAGAGAAGAGGATGGAGTTGATGACGACCATGATGAACAGAGAGGCAGAGATACCGATGAGATACATGAGCGGCACACGCTCATACCAGTTCACGATGCCGTACCCGATCCAGCCGAGGCACAGGAACCGGCAGGTTACGAACGTGATGAGGTTCAGGATGCAGACCAATCGGTAGAGGGGGTTGGAGAACGGAGTCTTGTGCATCTGGAGGAGCTTGCGCGCGTGCAGGAATGAGGTGTTAACTTCAGCCATGAGTGCAATGGTGCTGTAGGCTATACACTGGCACAGTGCCAAATTGTAGATGAGCATGCTCACCAACTACACACACAATAATAATTATATTTAGCGTATCTTAATGTCGTCAGATGGCGAGATAGCCAGGATTAGTTTCAAAATTCGGCTGCTAGCGCAGTCGTTAGAACGTGTCTTGGTAAATGTACACTGACTACATGCTAGAATAGTAATGGAGAGTAAAGTAACTTGCCAAAGCTTACAACTCGTATTCTTCACTGGACTTTGCACGCTCGACCTCATGATTCAGGGGCTGCAGAGCTGCCATTAGCTTACAATAAACAGGCTTAGAAACACTATACACTGGCACAGTGCCAGGTTATAGATGAGCCTGCTCATCAATTGGACAAATGCACAAGCTATCAGAAGTAGAAAACAAATTCTGGTTAGTACTCTCAAGATAGCATGAACAATAAATAGTTCTCAAGAACAATCTATAATAAAGAAGAATATGTAGAGAATAAGTGATTAGAACCTACCGCAATGTGGTGCAGTATGACCTCCCAGTGAGCTTTAGCCATTCCACTCATTATCACATCCAACATGTCATGAAGAAAATATCCTACAACAACATAATGGCTAACACCCATATTACTGGATTAAGATCAATAAATTAATCAATATGTATATTTAAAAAGCGCTGCTCTATGCATAATGCCACAGTAGAGCTATATGGACAATGGAGAGTCAGGTAACCATGCAATCAGATGCCACAACCGGTGTAGAAGACTAGATCTCTGCAAATTTGAAAATTGAACGACCAAAATGTTGGTCTATAAAGCAGATATAACTACTGACTAGTACTACTATTTGTACTGTCATAAAAATGCAGCAGAGTCGTACAATATCTTGTAAATTTAAATGCATGCTTGTATGTAATTTTAAAGTTTTTACTGACATATGACATGACCAACAGGCTTACATATATTTCAGTAGGCATAAATTTATATTATATTCAGTACATATGAGAATGTATGATGCACAGTGTTTGCACACTGTACATCAAATGCATATCCTATCTTATATTGAGACTGTGATCAACTCTCTCTTTTATTTTGTCAGTGATGTCATCCTCTGATAACAATACTAGAGAATGATTAAAAGAGTTAAACTCCTTTTTATGCATTAAGCTTATGTAGAAAAACACAATATATATGCGAGTATATATTAGAACATCCATAGTTTAGAAATGAACTTACCCGCAGATACAGCCACCATTACATATATGAAGACGTTATAATATCCAATCAGATCAGAGGTTAGGTCGGGGTAGTAATAGAAACTGTAGCAAAATAATACAAGTAGAAGATTGCAATATTTCTTTAATACATTAAAATAATATTTATTTACTAGGCCCTAGTCATTTAGCCTGTGAGTTTGGTCGTCGACAGACGGCTCCAGTGCTGAAAGAATGACCATTTGTTGCCACACTGTGCCTGACACTTTGGGCCACCGTGTAAAAATTACTGTAAATTATTAGATTTCAAATAGAGTTAAGATGAAGCTAGACACTGAACATAAGATAGTCGTCTGATTGATAGTTATTGCTAATTCAGAGGTTGTGAATTTGCAAAGCTAATGAACAGGGCAGGGCATATAATTATATAGGCCTACAGTATGTAAAATCAACACTCCAGAGTATGCTAATAAAAAGAAGAAATTGTCATAAAGTAACACTGGCAAACATGCAAAGCCTACATAAAACACAATTTATATTAATTAAAACTTATCTTATGTAGGCTATTCCCTAAAAAAACTGCTCAACGATAATAACAAATAATAAAGGGGAATATTAGGATACTGGTAGCTTTAGAAATGTGACACATAACTTTATGATTACGGCCAAACATACCAGCAGATATCCCACACTGTTATGACTAAGGCCAAACATACCAGCAGATATCCCACACTGTTATGACTAAGGCCAAACATACCAGCAGATGTCCCACCACATTTATAATTAAGGCCAAACATACCAGCAGATATCCCACAGTTATAATTAAGGTCAAACATACCAGCAGATATCCCACACAGTTATATTTAGTCTTGTTATCGAGACCTTCGAAAAGATCTCGAGACCATGTCGAGACCTTGACATTAAGCTCTCGAGACCAAGTTCGAGACCTTCATGGTCAGGTCTTGAGACCAAGTTCGAGACATTACATCTGAGGTCTCGAGACCAAGTTCAAGACCTTGATAAAGCTCTCAAGACCAAGTTCGAGACCTGAGAAATGGAGACCTGACAGCCCCATGGATCTGAGAAACTAGCCTACTGGACAAGCTAAAATGTCCAGTACAGGACACTTGTTTACATAGTTATAAATAAATTCACAAATCCTGATATCATGCCTGATGAGCTTCAACAATGACACTCCTGCAGATTGATATATGATGCTCGCCACTTGTTTTGATCGTGTTAAGAAATCATGAAATATTTGAAAACAAGCGACATACACGGTTCCCTCAATAGAATTGCCAGGCTTGCTGCTTGCCATTGTTTAGTAACAGGTACAAATTTGCATAGTGCTCCATAGACCCAAATAAACAAATTGTTTTGTAAAGAACTCTATGATCACTCTTGGATTGGAAAACGGAAAAGCTGTTCACTGGCGGAATAGTGGGCCCTAATAATAATAAAAAGTAGGCAAGCAGCATGCATTGCAAATTTTATTTTTACTTTCACTGCAAAACTGCCAACTGCTAATGAAGACTCTAAAGTTTGTCTCCGTCATTTACATATGAAAGAAATTGAAGTCTTTGTCTCGGTGTCGACGAGGCCGAGACCAAGACCTTTGTCAAGAGACCGAAACCAAGACCAAGACCTTAGAAAAGGTCTCGAGACCAAGTTCGAGACCTTGCTCCAAGGTTTTGAGACCAATACCAAAACCTTCATGAAACGAACTCAAGTGCACTCGAGTTTCGAGAAACGGGTCTCGAGTTCACAAAGACTCGTTATAATTAAGGTCAAACATACCAGCAGATATTCCACACAATTATGACTGAGGACATTTGAACATACTGCCAGATATCCCACACAGTTATGATTAAGGCCAAACATACCAGCATATGTCTCACACAATTATGATTAAGGACATTAGAACATACCAACAGATATCTCACACTGCTATAATTAAGGACATTTGAACAGACCAGCAGATATCCCACACCGTTATGATTAAGGCCAAACATACCAGCAGATATCCCACACGGTTATAATTAAGATCAAACATACCAGCAGATATCCCACACAGTTATAATTAAGGCCAAACATACCAGCAGATGTCCCACACAGTTATAATTAAGGCCATACATACTAGCAGATATCCCACACAGTTACAATTACGCAAACATACCAGCAGATATCCCACAGTTATAATTATGGCCAAGCATACCAGCAGATATCCCACACAGTGATGATTAAAGCATGGATCCAGGAGATCATGAGGTTTCTCCACTTCCACAGCTCCACCTCATCAGCTGAAGCTAGAACCCTCGGAGGACCCCTAGCTATCAGGATCCTATTGAGGATGTGGAACCCCAGCGTCGACATGGCCATCCACACCAAGCCATAAACAAACGGGATGGGCTCGGACATTGTGTCCTCATCCACAAATATACTCTTGTGGTCATCTTTACCAGAAAGCATGACAAGGCTGGACGTGAGAAAAATTCTGAAAAATACAAAATAACAAAAAGGTCATTTAAATCAATCAATCAATCACTAACTTTCATAATAACCTCAGTCTGAGAAGCAATACAAAAATGAGCAAATTAGAGAAAAGTTGCCTAGCGGCAGGCTAGGAAAAGGCCACCTGTAGCCAATGTCGCAAGGCGCAGATCTTCCAGCATATATATAGACATAGATGTATAGATATCTCTATCTCTAGTGCACTGCCAAATAGTAGGTACAAGGTACATATTCTGAAAGTCTGCTATAACGCTCACTAATGAGCACCTCATTGATCATCAAATTGATCCCATCAAAAAGTCATGCCTTTCCCACACCCAAAATGTACTCTTTTTTCTTCGGAATATGTATTTTGACTTCCGAGGCAATTTCCCATTGCCTTTCTCTGTATGAAAAATTAATATCTGCATTAGTCGGCTTTTACGAAACATACATGTGCAGTTTTCAATTGGTCTATTCTCAAGTTTCCTGGATCCAACACGGGTAGATGTATACATATATATACATATGTATACAGATATATATATATATATATATATACATAGGGTATATAGATGTATATACCGTATTTATTTAGTAATAAAAATCTTCGTTGTCTTGCAGTTCCGTAATCTAACCAATAAATTAATGAAGATTTAAAGTATGGTTGCTCACGAGTCTAAAAGCAATGTGCATTAGACATAAAGGCTCCACATTTTTTTGACGAATTAGAAAAAAGCTGGTTTAGTAGTAGGCTACTGTACCATAAAATCAATCCAACAGGTTGTTACTATATAGGCCTGACCTGTGTTAGTCTATCACTTATCTATCACACAAAATTATACTCTAGCTATAAAGTTTAAACAAATATTAGCAACGAGAAATCTATACAGAAAGAGATATATTTCTATAACTTTAGGTTATAGAAAATTAACAATTATTGATGAAATTCGAGAGTTCCAAATGAGCTCAGCATGTGAATAAAATGCCTAATCCTAATGATGACTAATACCGTAATACCGTAAATTCAATTCTACCGAATATTCACCAATTTAATATATTATAGTATTGATTAAATCAAATCTAGATTGTTATTGCGAGAACTATGTGTATTTAATTAGAAATAACAAATGAGGAATTTCTCACCTCTACAGAAATAAAATAGAAATAATCAACAATCAGGTGATCAGGCAACTCAGCAACGGGCTTCCGTTAACTTTAGTTGAGCAGTCTCTATTAGTGCAGTAAAAATTTGCAATAATTATGCCAGTAATATCCAGTAAATACTGCTAACAGGCAATACTCTCATTTATGTAAAGAATGTAGGCTAATAATATTTAT
>JAQFZF010002071.1:0-12943 GCA_034695365.1 Enchytraeus norvegicus
GCTGCTGGATACCTGGCGGCGAGCCCTGGAGGAGCGCTCCCAAGGACGAAGATAGAGAGGGTCAGCACCACGGCTGATCCTCGAGTGGGCAACAACAACATGAAGAAAAAGATCACAAGTAACACTTACATATGCCATGCATAAATTGTAGAGATTAATATACGTACTAAGTATTTATTGTTGCCATAGTCAATAAAAAGCTAGTTTAAAACAGCTAGTTTAAAAGTTAAACGTGTTACATGTACCACACTAATTAGTACATATACAAACAGACAGACATGAATCTATAGTAATAGTAATAAGAGACCCTGGGCAACGTCCACATTACCAGCACAGACTTCATAGATGAAGTCGGCAGGAGGTCCCATTGTGTCACCGGCGACCAACGCGAGAAAGCCTTCCTCTGGCAACGACTGTCACATGGCTTTCAACTCCCCACTGCCGTACCTGCTTCAGTCGCCTCTTACGAATACTTGGAGTTGTCGATCGGTTCAATTCTCAATTTTCCCGAACCCCTCGGGTACGTATAAACAACACGTGTAGGCCCCACAACTGTAACCTACATACAAAATCAAATACATTGTATATTGAAAATACATGCTAAATAGAATATTATAACAAATATCCTCCCGAATGCATAATAAGGCAACGAGTAAATAGAATTACCTGTGCTAAAAACATTATGCGATGTCAAATAATTATAGAAACTATTAAACAAGTAAAATAGACTACTAAACTTTAAATAATGTGATAGAATAATATTGTTAAATTAGCAATGAAAGTACGAAAAAATATAGATAAATTAACCTTAACATTTTCAAAAGTCATGACTATTACAGTCGTATAAAAATTGATTAGCCGTGTTGGATCCGGCAAACATTAGAACAGACCAACCGAAAGCTTCACGTGTTTCGTAGAAGCCAATTAAGGCAGTCACTGGTTGTGGAGACTCCTCAGAAATCAAAATTTATTTCCAAGGAAGATGGCATGTAAATGCCACCTACAGTTGTATGCCATGTACCTGCCGCTGGACAGTAGGGCCTACACTGATTGAGGGAGATAACGATTGATACGTTTGAAATGATTGTTTTGAAATTCCCTCACCCCACCAATTGCCTATATTGACCCCCCCCCCTGAAAAGTGGATAGACAACGTCCCCACAATACAATTGCGACAGGTATAAACATCTGGAGAATGGACTGGTAATGATGTTCCAATTTTGAAAAAGTCAAATGCAGCACTTAATTCTTGCGTGAATTATTTTCATATTTATATGACAAGTAGCCCGTCAAATTGAAAGCCCTAGGCTATATTTTGTATTTTTTGTACTTTCACAATTTCCCGCACGATTGTCTATATTCTGTTAGTTTGAGGACGGCAATCTAAAGCCAAAACACTGCTCTTCGTTTGTTCACTATTTGAACGCCTTTCCATACAACATAGCAGCACAAGTAACAACAAAAACAATAATGGCGATCCAGAAGAAAAGTCTGTCCAGCACAATGGCCACCTCAAGCCATTCCTCAGTGTATGTAGACACGTCATCTTTCTCAACGAGTTTCTTAGTGAGTCTTCTCAGCTCAATCACCATCTCCTGAAGTCTTGCAGCCACAACTTCTAAATCATCTCCATTGTTTTCAGCAATTTCTTTACTGTCATTTGACAACAGTGGAATTGTCACTGGAAAGCCGTTAGACTTTTTACGACTCTTGACATCTCTGGGGCAGTTGCCACCAGCTGTCTCGTCACCAAAGGAGAATGTGGTTGATCCAGCTCCATCCATATTGTCGTCATCAGAAGATTTCTGGGATCTCTGGACTCGATGTTGAAGCTGTTCGTCCACACAGATGATCTTTGCGATGATGTTGAACGAGATGTATTTGAGCCACCTAGGAGCTGGAGTCGACGGAGGTTTGAAGTGGAGGTGCAGAACAAATACTGTCGTGATAACAGCAGTGGTAGATAGAGCCATGGCCAGAGTCACAAACACACCTACGCACAAATACACATACGTGCATTTACATTATATTGCGTGCACACGTCCACATGAATGCACACTTTCAGAAGTGTGCAACATACCTGTACAATGCATACTATATTCGTAATGCTAGTAGGTGTTATTAGCTGTACAATAGGCCTACATACTATGTATTTATTACATTTTTACAAACTCCAGTGGGTAGGTATTATAATTATCAAATATCCTTAATTTCGATTGTTTTACAACAATTTATATAATTTAGACAACCTATACCCATAATATTATAATTATGTACATATAACTATGAATAGAGTATTTCAACTTACTTGCCCGTATTGGTTCCGGGAAACTTGAGATTTTAGACCAACCGAGAACTGCACGTGTCGTAAGAGGCGACTAACGCAGATGCTGCAGTGAAAGGCAAAGCGGTCTGTTCCATGACTTCGGTGTAGTTGACGTTTTGGTCACTCAAATTCCAGATTAGCAGAGGTCCTGCCACATCAATTGTGGCATATTGGAGACTAAACTACTCTACCTTTCACTGTTCAAAAGCGATTCTGAGACTCAAGTTAAGAGTGGGCTATATAAAAGCTTCTGATTGATTGACTGATTAAAAGTGTGACACATACTAAGCAGAGGGGTACAGTCCGAGTTTTCCGGAGTGTTATCAGCGATGATGAGCTGAAAGACAGAGAAAGCCAGCAGGACAGTGATTCCAAGTGACACTTTTTCCCCGGCATCAGGCGGCAACCAGAACACCAGCAATGCCACAAACAGCAGAAATACACAGGGCATCATCACGTTAACAATGTAGTATCTGGGCTTACGTTGCCATTCGAACGAAAATTTTAATCTTGAATATAATATCTCGGGATGCATTGGGTATATGTTGTAGTCTTTCCAAACATGGGAGTCAAGAAAATTCCATATTCCATCTTCTGCGTACTTTTCCATATGAACTTGTTCGGATTGTGCAACTAGCTGTACATTATTTTCGGTGTACGCCCAGTTCTCGATGATTACGGTGCAGTTTTGTTTATCCATGGGATACCAGGTAGTGTCAATCAGACAAGTTGTGACGAACATACCTCCCATCTCCCAAAATATGCGACCTGTATAGTCCACGTGAACTCTGAAGTGTTGGTAGAATGTGTCCTGATAAAAGTTTTCTGCGCTGTCAAGAGTGCAACAGAAATAATTAAGCTACTGCTATTTGGTTGCTCTTGCCGGTTAAAGCGCTTGGCGTTATCACAAATGAGATACATATTTAAATTTACGGAAATAATTTTAAAAATGTTATGTGCACAAAATAGGAGCTGAAAAGTCAGTGCTCTTGATAAGCATCTCATTCAGGTCAACTGGTTTAGGCCTACTGCCTAATAACTGATGTTAGGCAGTATTAGACTACACTCCAAGATAGACTGTCGCCAAAGTGAAGAGTATCTGTCTTGCCAATTATTAAATGGTTAAGTACCCTGTCTGGTAGGATAGTTTGGTGCATATTTTTCAAGAGATCTGGGAAGTCCGAAACATAGTCAAGAAAAAAATATATCTGAAATGAATTCCAAAACATATGTAATAGCGAATTCCAGTTAATATTTTGTAGTCTGATAATATCTGCAAAACCTTAATTTTATATGATTATCACCATCACTTGCCAACAATAGGCTTATTTGTTAGTCTAACTAATAAAAATAGTGAGCCTAGTGACAGCGCTGCGGGATCAGAATCATGTGGACGCGGGTTCAATGCCCAGTGGAGCCCCTTTCATTTGGAAGCGTTGGCTAACTGCTTTGCTCTCCATTTCTATAATAGCAGCAGTCGGTGTACAATTACCAAAACACGCTCTGGCGACTGCAACTAGCTAGACGAATTTAGAAACGAATCCCGGCTATCTTGCCATATGGCGGGATCAATAGCATAGACCTACACTATTATTATTATAGTTATAATGACTAATAAATTTAATTTCTTATTTGATAAATGAATATATTTCAAAGTATGCTATCAATGAGACATATTTTATTGAAAATATTTAATCTTCTGATTTTATGTAACTGATGTCGGCGTCAGATGATGAATGGGACGTTAAACCGTTATATGATTTTTTTATCTTGAAAGCTTGCGTCGCCTGGCGAGTAGAACTCGTGATACTTTTATAAAATAAGTATAAAGATTTTACCTGTTCACTATTCCGAAATCTGGCAGCCATACGTTAGTTGGAGGAAGAACTATCTCAGTGATATTGCCGTAATCAGCAGGATCCCAAGTCAAATAGTCATCATACCATTCCTAAATATCAGTCAACACAACGTGTCATGCATTCGTAAGGAGAACATCCAAACTTTGCAAAGGTTACGAAAACGATGACTTTCACGTGAACTTAGAATTGGTTAATTTTCAACATTTGGAAAGAACTCTGAGCTGACGTCATCATAGCGTTTCAGAGTTTGGCTATATTTAATCGGATACAAAATGTAATCATACGTTTAAAATTTACTGTAATTATTTACTGTCTATATGGCGACATCAAATGCCTCAATTTTTTGCCTGCCTTGAAGATCCAGAATATTAAAAAAATTAAATTAACTTTAATTAAAATAAATGCATAATTTTATAGAAAGTTGGTCACAATCCATATTCTAACCCTAACCCTAACATGGACAAAAATGTTTAAAACGAAAGCATAGACTTGCAAAAATGGTGCGAGCAAAAATGGAGAATTTGTGCCCTCAGAATGATGCAATCCGTACAAGAGAGAGAATTGAGAGAGCAGACTGAGCCTATGGCTCAGTCGGTAATTG
Source organism: Enchytraeus norvegicus (assembly GCA_034695365.1). Taxonomy (NCBI): domain Eukaryota; kingdom Metazoa; phylum Annelida; class Clitellata; order Enchytraeida; family Enchytraeidae; genus Enchytraeus; species Enchytraeus norvegicus. The sequence goes on from JAQFZF010002071.1 coordinate 4,787, forward strand.
AGAGAGTAGGCTGAGCCAATGGCTCAGTTAGTAATTGAGAGAGTAGGCGGAAACAATGGCTCAGTTAGTAATTGAGAGAATAGGCTGAGCCAATGGCTCAGTTAGTAATTGAGAGAGTAGGCTGAATCAATGGCTCAGTTAGTAATTGAGAGAGTAGGCTGAGCCAATGGCTCAGTTAGTAATTGAGAGGGTAGGCTGAGCCAATGGCTCAGTTAGTAATTGAGAGAGTAGTAACTGAGCCAATGGCTCAATTAGTAATTGTCTGGAATCTCAAGATCGATTTCTATAGGCCTAATTATGTTATCTGTTTCAATCCCAGGTCTCACTCGCCACCATTGCAGCATGACGACCGCGAAACTGACATTAAATTAGCTTAGCTTAAAGCTTTAGATTAGTTTAAAGTAACGATTCTCAAACTGTGGGTCGCAACCCACAAGTCGGTCGCTGACTCCTTTTAAGTGGGTCGCCGAGGTCTAAAAAAATAATTATCTTAGTACAAGCCTACAAGGAACAAACTTTGGTTTTGTATGCTTATTAAGTTGCACTTTTCACGTGCATCTGATTTAGTATGACTTACAAGTTACACATTTATGATTTTGAAATTACTAAACAGCCTATAGTAGATTCGTATAAAAATGCTTGGTGGGTCGCGACTAAACTTTTATATATTTACTGGGTCGCGACCCAGTTGAGTTTGAGAAACGCTAATTTAAAGCATACTGTCATTCAGTCTGTCAGGTATTATTATATTCCAATTGAATAGAACAATAATTATTGATATCGTACAGAGCAAAGAGAGTTAAATAAAACTATTAAACTCACTGTGAAATGCATTATCCATAAATTGAAAGTCTAAGAATATATTGTTTTTCACAGTCACACGCACATCCTCTCTCTCTCTCTCTCACTCTCTCTCGCTCTCTCTCTCTCTCTCTCTCTCTCTCTCTCTATCATATAGGCCCAATTTATTTCGGGATTTTGAGCAATGATAAGATCAAGTACAGAGCGGCTGCAGTCATGGTGGCGTCGACCACTCTTCCTTTATTTGTCCCCGCTGGATGGCCGAGTCGATAGCAAGCTGTCTGAAAAGCAGGAGGTCATGGGTTCGATTCCCAGCGGAGTCCGTCTCTGACAGTGTCCTTAGATACGGAAACAGACGTTAAACTTAGCTTTACTTTTATTGCAATATCTGCTTTAGTCGTCCTTTGAATAAGTGATATATTTAATTTATATAAATAAAATATATCATAATAAGGAAATATTTTATATCACGCCACTATCAATTAGTTATTCAAGACAGGTGTTGTTTTAATTTCTTAGAAATCATATTATTTTAGAAAATAATATTGTTTTGCACTCTTACAACAAATAGAGATAGGCCTATTATCACACACAATTTATATATGCGGTTGATCCCTGATATCGCCTTCGAATGAGGAATAAGACGTTACATCCTCATTGATTTATTGATTGATAGAACATTGCTTTTGGAAAAAGAAGTACGTTCTAATTAGGAAAGACATAATTAGTACAGAATTAATAATAATACAAAAATCAATGAGAATTTCACGACAGTTTCATCATTCTCTGACATTAAGAAAAATAAGTAAAGTAATTAACTTACTGCATCAAATACTCCAACAATGCGATGCGTTTGACTTTTCTCTTCCTGCAACAGGCATAAACGAAAATAAATAAATGCCCATACAATGGGAAATAATTATGAGCCTATACTAAATGTCTTATAACAAACCCCTAAGAAACTATTGACCAGAACCGGATTATCCTACCAAATCCCGGATACATTCTCAAGCTTGCCATAGATGAGATGCCGTCGGTGAGGAAAGATCAATGAAGGTGGTTTTCTTTTTCGTTAATTTCACAATTTTACTTCAAACTATGTTTATTGAATGCACATTCACACCGACGCACAAAACATAAAGCATACTTATATAACAAAAAAACAGGCTGGGCAAAATGAACATACAATCAAGTAGATAAAAATAATCAAATATGTTTAAAATGTACAGGGGAGGATTAACTACTAGGCAGGCTAGGCGGTTTCTTAGGGGTTCGCGCCGCCGTCCGCACAATGTTAAGAGATGTAACTTCCTTGAATATTGGAAAATTTGATTAGCTTTTGAGATCGGTAGACCCTGCAATGCATGTTGACGCTGCTTCATTGCCTAAATACCTGGGTCGGATTTTGAACCTTTCTTAAAAACAGAAGTGACATTTGCCATCCTCAAATCTGATGGAACATCACCCGAAGAGAAAGAAACTGCCAATATCCTGCTCAGTGGTTTACTTAGGATTAGTACAGTAACATTGATCAACATTAACAATTGATACTGTTACTATCAAAACTTAGGATTGAGGCTGTTCTAATTAAGTATTTCGTTGAAGGACCATCAGGTCCCGATGGATAATGAGCAGCACGTATTACGTCAGCGCCTTCGGGGCTTTGCGTCCCATTTCACATTCCCTGTTATTAGTTTATTATATACTTTGCTTTCCTTTTGTTATACATGTATGATAATTTTATTTGCCTGAAATAGAGGTTTAATTCAATTGAAAACTTACAATTTCTTTGAGCAGAAGCAAATTGAGCCCAATGGAGATGACAACAGCATCAGAGGCGTTCTTCTTTGGTCTGATGCTCGGCACATAATCTTTGAACAGTTGTTTGAACAGAGACTTCTCATCAGCTGATGACTCCACTGTGCACAATACAATCATAGAGAGAACGTGTAGCCAGAGATATAAAGGAAGGATACGAAACCCCTTTTATATGTTAAAAAATTAAGCAACAATCGTACAGTAAAATACAATGAGAGTTTAACTCAGATTCATCACTTAACTACGATATTCTGGGCGTCTCAGCGGTATTTAACATGCGATCTTATCCACGCAAATGCGGCTGGGAGATAGGATATAGAGAAAGAGAAAAGAGGTCAAATATGATTCGGATGATTTGTTAACAGATTTAATATCAGAGTCGTCATTTGCTGCCTATACAATCTCTGATGAGTACTGACGCTGGCGGTAACGTTGTAGACGATCAAGTGTTAGTGTCAGACAACAACGCATATAATATAATATAATATATATATTTTACTCACATCAACTCAACGGTAACAATTATATGTGAGACCAAACTACAAGTAGGCCTACTTGAATCACATTCACACAAATTCGAGAAATTCGAAATACAATGCATTCTTACATAGGCTACCTCACATGCACGCATAAATACCAACAATAAATTTACACAAATATAGGTCTATATCATTAGGTCTACTCATTAGTCCACATATGATAATTAGGGCGATTTATTTTTATCTAAAAAATTGAAATTTTGACTATCAATTGGGATAATTGAAGTAAATGTCAGTGGTTTCAATGGAAAATTTAACTATATTTTGACATTTTGATCTTATTCACAAATTTTGTCTTTCGACCTAATGACAAAATTTGACCGTATTTAGACTTTTAAACTTCTGACAGGGGGGAGGTCGATCATTTTGGATTGCAGTTCTGCACGTTTTAGATCACCGTTATCAACTGATTCCATTTTGACTTGGTTGACCTTTTGACCCCCTAATGATAATATTATGCATTTATTACAAATGTATTCTCGAAATATTCCCGTATTTTGTGTCAAAAGTTAGAATTGGAGTCGTCTATTCTTAAATTATACTGCAATTGCAGAGCATTGAAATCTGCCATATCAAGCACATCAATGATCTTTCTTGATATTTAATCTTTATTCCGCCAGATGGCAGATAACCAACGGACAAACACGTATGATAAACAACAAACCAAACAACCTGCAGTACCAGTGCAAGATCACATAAAGTGCATAATAATAATAAACAATTAGATCTACACATTTAGGCCTACACGTATTGTACAACAATTTCTGAAGCTGAGATAATCAGAAGGCCCAATAGCCCAATTGAAGTATCAAATTAGCAAACTAAGATTTTCAAGTGTCTTTAATTTTAGCTAAGAATCTGTTTTTACACATATAACATCTATCACAAATATTTTAATATTGTACATCTCCATACAAAATCTTACGTTTTCTACCTGAGACACTTTAAATATTTTAAACAAAGCTTTATTAAATTCTATACTATTTATCTCTGATTTATTCAAGTTTAGAGTTGCCATGGATTAATGCTGTGAATACTATTAATTTAGTATTAAGCAGATTGTTTAACACATTTTATTTATGATAACGTTAGTTTAAAGAACCTGGTTAACGTTAGTAATTTACTAATATGCGCCATATCATTAATGTACAACAAAAATAGCAAAGGCCCTAGGGTTGAACCTTTGGGAACTCCACAGGTTATCGTTCCACAGGATTGAACCTTGGGGAACTCCACAGGTTATTGTTTGCATACTAACTATTAGTCTGTTATTTTAGTCAATAATGTTTCATTTAATGCTTTTATTCCACAATTTAATATGATAAGATTACCTGTTCTCTTAGAACTAGAATTAATGACATAGCTCTAATTTACTGTAAATATGAAATGAATGTACCGGTTAGCAGTTATTTTAATTTACTTAATAACTTACAATTAATATTTATCTGCTCCACTTACATTAATCGGTTCACAGTTTTGGTTAGTTTACTTTTTCTTTCTTTTTTAGTTTTTTATTGATCACACAGTTCACTGTTTTAATTGATTTGTAGTGTTTGTTATTTATCTTTGTATGTTGTACAGTAACTGTACAGGGTTATCTAATCCTTTTTGGTGTTCTATAATAAATAAATAAATAAAAATAAATATAATCATAATCGTCAAGATATTAAAGAGTAGGCTAAAGAACCATGAAATATTGACAATTTTAAAATAACGGTATTGTCATAAATACCGTTATTTTTATTAAAGTATTAAATGCAGCTTACCCTTCGATTGTGTCAGAATGCAACACAGGACACAGAGGATTCTCAAAATATCAGCGAAATTCATATTTATTAATAGGCTACAATATCTGAATTGGCTACACAGTAAAAAATTAAACCACATTATATTTAGTGTTAATGTATTATAATTATATATTATAATTAAATACTCTCTTACGGCTTTATTTTACACAATCAGCTTGAATGATAGCTGCAGCTTAGCTGATATTATTCAATTAAGTACGTATATATAATTAATTTATCCACCTGATATAAGTTCTGAGCAGATGTATCAGTCGATCATTGTATAGCACAGTAATGCCAGTGTTTAACAATATCATTCTTGGCAGAGTTTAATAATCCTGTATAATAATTAACCTCACTTGTTATGCGTAACGCATAACAGGAGACCACCGCCCATTGAATGGTGGGGGAAGGGTGGGTGGGGGCTTGGGGTGCGGCGGAGAAGCCCCCTAAAAAATCCACATTTGTGAAATGTTCTGTAGAAGCCATTATCAAAGGCCTTTTCACTAGTAGGCCTATATTCATAATGCATTCATTCTGGTTCGAAATCTGTCATAATGTAGAGATCAGACAAAGAGACACAGAGCAGACAGTACAACACAAAGTACAACAGACAGTACAAGTTTAACTAATCGATGTTTTTAAAGTGCCACGTTAGCGCTGCAAAGCCTGTGATTACTTGGTCCATCATGCAACAAACACTGTTTTTATATGAACTGTGCACTTTGTAACTGATTAATGTGTGTGATGACGAATAAAAATAAGTAAATAAATAAAAATACAATACAACTACAAAACATAGAAATACAGTATTAACTGAATAAGTTAGTTAAATAAAAAGTAACTTTCTTTGCATAAACATTCTTATGAAAACATATCTGTCAATCAAAGGATTCTTTCTGGAGGGGAGCTTAAAAATACGGGCACGATCTCTAATCCTAGGCTCCTAGTTTCGAATCCTAGTCTCGCTTGTCACTGATGAGATGAAATTTCCGAGAGATGAAACTGACGTTAAACTCGGCTTTAGCCTTTTTTAGCCTTCAATCGAAGGCCCTCCTGCTTCCTCTCCCTCGATTTATGAAGGTCAACATACTATTGTGATGAAACAAAAGAATATAATATTATGTCTCTATTTCCAGCTGTACATGAAAAAAGTTCTATATTTTATATTGAATTACAAAACTATAGTAATGGTTTTGTCTTAAAATGACATGAAGATTATTGAAAATAAGTTGTTCAAATAATTGCTCTATTTAAAGCCTCTCATACGTGCACGATATGACAATTTTTTCAGGAAAATCATGTTTTAAAAAGTCCAAATTCTCGTGACATGATAAATCTGCCAATAAAAAGTCTATTAATCAGTCCGTCAATTACAAAACTTTAAAATTATTTTATATTTAAGGCAAAACGGGACTTCAAACTACAGTATAGTTATTATGGGATCCGCCATAGAATTAAATAATAAAAAAGGCTCCACAATATAACAAACTTTGGAATCACTTTCCTAATGCGTATCGTAATTTCAAACACATAGACCTATTCAATGTATAGTGTATAGACATATTACATAGTTACATATTTCGAGCAGTTATAATAAAACGGTACCATTAGCTGCAGCACTGTCAAATTATCAGGAACATAATCAATCAAACTTATGATATAGCGCTCAGCACATTACTTTAAAATATTTATGTTTTACACTTAGGCCTCACCGCACGAAACTCGGCTAATTTATCAACATGATTTACATTCGTCTCGAGGCTTCGTGACAGATTCCTAAACCATCTGCGTAAATCAGAACAACGTCTACATTTCATTGCTAAGACATTCTGTCACTAACTGTTGTCATTTTATCAAATGCCGGTGTGTGTGATTTTGACTAGACATAGTCATCCATTGTATGATACGGTATAGTAAGGGATAAGGCTCTGCATAACCTGAGTAAACTGGCTACAGTATCCATAGCACTATAGTCATCTATCATTTGTTATATAACATAGCCAGTCCTTTATTTATAATATTTGTTCAGTTATAAAAGTTTATATTGGCTATAACCAGTGATGGGTAGCTCTGTAGCTAACAGTTAATACGTAGTTAACTGAATAGTTAAACTACTCGAAGGTAGTTAACTACCGGAAGTAGTTTAACTACTCAAAAACAGTTAACTACCGGAAGTAGTTTAACGACTCAAAAGTAGTTTTCAAAATAATTCGATTCTGCAAGATAAATTTTTTTTTCTTATTCTTCTATTTTCACATCTGTCAGAACGCACATGCTAGTTTCCTTGCTTAGTTGCTGTTTTTGTTATTTTCTTTTGCCAATCCAAGATAATTCATTGTACCTTAGCCTTTTTTTATGACGTTTCAAACTGTCAGCGCAGGTACACGACAAACCTAGCAAACACCCTGGGATTTTTCTTTATCGACCGACCCGGGACTTGAACCTTGCATGTAAGGCGAACACTCTACCGATGTCGCTAAATCCCCCCCAAATTAATATACATAAGTGAATAGATACATGCAGATAAAGATATTGAATAAAATATTGAATGCCACGATTCCTTCTTATCTAACAGGCCTTGTAATCTTGCCAAACTTGTGTCTTACTATCAACCATCTTGCAGTCGTCGTTCAGCTGATTCTCATTTCCTTATTAATGCTCCTGATATTCCAACCGAACTTGGCAGACACTCCTTTCGCTAGGCTGTACTTAACGTTGGAACACTTTACTACTTCATATTCGATTTGTCCACACTATCTTTGTCAAGCAGTTTATTCAAAATTCATTTTTTCTCCTTGAATCTTAAATTAAAATTTTATTCGTTTACTGGTGATCTGACAGTACCCTTGCCATCCAGCATTTACTATTTTGCTAGTCCTGTTTGGATGGAGAGGCTGGTAACTCAAATGCTGTTTGAGACGTCCCTAATGTCGTCATAAGATGATGAAATGGACGGTAAATTCGCATTGATTAATTCCGATATGGAAACCTGTATCACTTTGCTCTAAACACAAAGTAAATGTGCTGCGCCTGATTGTAAACTTACAGTCGACTAAATAATAATTATGTTACTTGAAAACTAATAATAATAATCCAAGCGGCAAGAGACCTGATGGTCTCACCCACATTCCCTGGGTGGGTGGAAAGAGCCTCCTGTGGGATGTCACGGTTACAGATACCCTGGCAAACTCTTATATTGACATCTCTTC